>PNEQ01048877.1:84622-125349 GCA_003012365.1 Medauroidea extradentata
ACGTTTCTCATTTGACTGTACCAATCACAATAAGGTTACTGTAACACCACACGTCTGTGATTTGCGTGTAAAACCCCACGACACACGAATGTCAAAACATCCAATCTCTGACCGTGAAGCAAGTCTGCAGACGTGCACACAAGTCACTGACACAAAGTGAGGCAAATTTCTTTTCGCGAAAAGTTCATGTCTCTAGACAACTGCACTGTAATAAATATTAATGTTCAATCCACTTAATTGTAACTATTACCTTTACAGAATAACACAAATATAGTCTTACATTGTAGCTTATAACTACATTTTAAAGTATTTATGAAATAGTCACGTTACATAGGTTTGACTAGGAACCGTTTATGTTTACTTCTTATTTTTGCTGTATGTTGTTCAATATATGCCGATTTAGATCCTAATTTACCCAGCAAATATGCAATTGTTTTTATAAGTTACATTTAATTACAAACATTTGCAAAAATTTAAAACATCGTGATTCAAGTTCGTTTCTTTTTTGTCCTGAAACGCATCATCGCATTTAGAGAACATATTGTATGATAGGCTATTTTGATAGCGCATTTTATCCGTTTGAACAACAATATCGTCCATGGATTGTCAGTGATGTAACGTTTGGTGGGAGAACGATACACCGACAAGCATTATTTTGATTTTAAATAATCTAATTCAGTGTGACTGAGGCAGTAATTGAAAATAAGAATGGGGTTTTAACGATAATTTCTGTTCTATAATATATGTTTCCAAAACACACTACAGGTAGCTATATAAGCTTATAACATTAGTAAAATATGTACCTCGTTATAAGAGAATATGGACTCATAGGGTTGGGTCTCTGTGCAGACGATGCTCATGTCTATTGCACATATTCGCTATGCAATACTCAATATGCATTGATGCACGTCGGCATTTCCGGCTCACTTGTAACGTTTCATCTCAAGTGCAATACCCAATAAGACTAACTGATGTCTAAACACAACACTCTAAACACGTCCACTACAGCTAGCTTGCACGCTTTCGACATAACTGCCATCTATTACGTTTGATATATTCGAGTAATATTGACTTAGGCACAGAAATCTCTAAAGTAGCAAGAAAACTGTCAGGGATGGTCTAATGCTATATAATATTTTACTTCAGTAACTCGCACTACATAATAAACCATCCCAAAAAATCAGTTTGATGGCTAAGACGGTTATCGATAATATTGAACATCCCTGATATTTTCATTTTATAGGACGGTGTTAGTGAGCGTCGGATTTTTTATTACGTACTATTCCTTAAACATTATAAATTAAAGCAGAAAGAAATTGAATAAAACATTTTTCTGTCATTCAGTAATGAAAATTAACATACTCGTAGTACTTTTATTTAGTTGATTATTCCTCTTCGATTTAAGGATAAGCTTTTGAAAACTACATACTAGGTACTGTATTATTGTCACAGAATGAGTGGTGTATATTCTAAACTTGGGGTTAAAGTGCACAAAATCACAACATAAGATTACAGAAAACCTAGTGGCATAACCATCTTACTACGTAACATGGAGGTCCCCCCATTATTTTTACTACGAGATGAGGTTTGAAGGGCAATTTATTTACAGCTCTCAAACACACTTTACATATTACACGTGATGGTTGCTTGAGTGAACAATGTTTATGGTGTTTTACCAAAACACTTATTTTAAACTCGATATTCAAAGACTCTTTAACTCTTTAAAATTAATCCCTGCAAGAAAGTCTCCACGTATTGTCTACTTACATTTTCATAAGGAGACTCTTCCAGAGGGTTTGCCAGTAAACTTCTATACAAACTGTATTGATAACGTGCTATGTGTACGCTTAAGTGATTCCGTAACATTTTTCAACCAGGTTGTCTGTTGAGTATTGTAAAACTTAAGTGTCTTCATCACATTGGAAACGCCTTTTTTTTAGTGCTGAGGAAGAAAATTACTAAGACGGCTGTAATCTCCGCAGGTCGTTTGTAAACTGTGAGAAGTATACTGGAATACTGATTTGATTTGTTGCAGAACCAGGACATATGTTTCGATTTTATTATATTGTACTGGTTCTACCATTTGTATGTATATATGTGTCTTTGGTTTAAGAATATCTTTATCTCAGATTAGACAACGTTTATATACAATTCGTATCTTACCTTACTCTTCTGTCCTTTGTAGCATTACACACTTCATTGATTTTGCTTAGTTGTTCTCATGTTTCCTTAATATTATAAGTTATTTTATTGAAGAAAATGTTCCGACCCACCTAGTGCGGTAACTGTTTAATTTCGCCATTGTTATAGACCAAACTTGAAGATTTATGATGTTTCTCAAATATGACGACCAACTTGGAGCGGGGGAAGAGGGGGGGAGGGAAGATTTATTCTGAAGAATGAAAGTTAGATGTATAGTTTTAGACAATGTTACAGCATAGTATCGCGAGGAAAAGTTGTGGGAGATATTTGTCCTTGAAAGTGAAGCGTTTATATGTATTTTTGCCACTAAAAATTATCCACGTGGCAGGCTAATTTAATCTAAGCAGGTCATCGGTCTGTAAAAATTATTCTGATGACATCTACCCTTCATAACAATGATAGGTGTGCCACTAACTTTTACTTAAAACTTTTTTGCCACAACTTTTGTCACCATTGTATGTTGTTAAGTTTGAACAATAGGGTCCAATGAATAAAAAAATTACATGTTTGAAGATACCTAGCATTCAGAGATTGCCAATAAATTTGGTACAAAGATCCACGACTGCCGTACAGTAGACAAAATTGCTGCTTCCAGCAGCTCACCGTGTAACTGTACAGCACATGCACTAAGGCAAATATAACCTGTACTGTAATTATTTAGAAGCAAGTCAACAATATACAAGCTGTAGTCATCTGATACCCATTGTATTGTGTCATAGACAGGTACAACTTATCAGAGCGAAATTAATGTAATACATTTCACAGCGGCCTCGAACATAAGTTACCTGTAGAAAAATTACATTCTATAAATTTAATTCATGTAAAGTAAGTTTGGTTACTTGGCTAAAGATTATATATAAGAGTTCACGGACAGACTGACATATCAAACTGCAGTCCAAACCGCTCGACCTAGAAACAAGAGATTTATGTGTGGGTTCCCATTAGGCTGTAGACGAGCACTAAGAAGAAATATTTCGAAATTCGATCCCCAAGGGGGTGAAAAGGAGTAAAATGTATTTTCTATGATTCGTGTACACTGCAGCCTAGGGCCTATCGCCGTGACTTTTACTGCAATGGTCAATCATAAAATTGCATTTTACCTAGTTTTAGGATTTTTCAAAATTCAACTTTAAAGATGAATAAAAGACTTAAATGTGTTTTTGAAATCTTTTAAACCGTTTGGGAGTTGGTTTTTGCTTCAAAATTATGTTTATGAGAATACCCAAAAAGTAGTTTTTTCAATTTTTCGAAATTATATTTTCAAGTAATAAAGAGAGTAAATGTGTTTTTCATTAATCGTCTGTACAGCTCGAACCCAATAGGCTATAGTGATTTTAACTTAAATTAGATACGAATACAGATGTCTAAGATGGGACTTCAAGACATATCGAAACTCTGTAATTAAGGGGATGAAAAGATGTGAAAAGTGTTTTAAATTAATGGTCTCTATACCTCAAATCCACCGGGCTACCGTTATGTTTTCCAGTTAAATGTGACGCCCACGCCAACTGTCTATAAGGTTTTGTTTACGTAATTAGAACGCTGAAAGGGTGGAAAGACTTGGAGTGAGCTTAAGATAAATCTGTGATTCTTATCGAACTTGTCGAGATCTAGATTTGCTTTTCGCTTGATGACGCTGATACGTAGAATGCCCGTAAACAGATGTCAGAACTTTTCTAAGTTCGAACTCTCAGGGCTAAGAAGGGATGAAATATGATTTTAAATAAATCGTCGATTTATTTTGACTAAAAGGGTTATAATGGTGATTTTTACTTCAATTCGCTGCTTATACGTGTCGTGATAAGATTTTGTGAAATTCGATTAGTAAAGGGGTGAAAAGGAGTAAAATTTGCTTTCGTTTACCCAGTGATATCTGCGTATCCATTTGGGATATACACATGTTATTTTCTTCTAAATGATAGTCACGTAAATACGGAAAACAATAATTTCAGTTTTCTTGCTGATAAAATAACTCTCAATTACCAGGGAGAAACGTAGTCATAGTAAACACTTCAAAGCAGATGATCGGAAGAAGCAAGTGTACGGATAACAAGAAATAGTTTTGAGGGAATGAAATTTTTTAATTATATCGTTACGTACTGTTCTACAACATCTGTGTGCCAAATTACTAAATACTGTATTTATTTTAATGAACTTTCGACGGTCAGTATTTAGGTCGTCGTCATCAATGGTTTTGCCTGTGATATCTGACTCATCATACCGCGTACACGTCTTACACAATCCGTAAACCCCATCACATTCAAGGTCTGTTTTGCTGTGGGTATAATGAAGGCCACCCGGGAAAGCCGTCAAGAGTGGCAGGGATACACGTAAGACAACTTTTCACTTGAGCAGCTATAACTATAGCTACTTATTCTGCTGCAGAGTAAGTTCAACCTGCAGCTTGGTTATCCTGACACTTGATGGCCGAGCTATTAATCTGGCGTACAAGGACGTCCCTCTCTTAAAGTAAATATTCGCTGTTACACGTAATACATGCGGGCAAATGCGCGGGTGTTGTGCTAGAATATATTATTATAATTAATGTTTGTTTGTCCGTTTTCTTTGCAGGCCTATGCCAGTCATCTGATTGCAAATACATTTTGTTGAGTTATGCGAGCGCTCGCAAAGATTTTTACAAAAAAATGGAGGCGGAAGAGTGGCAGAACGGAATACCGGAAATATTTTGTAAAATTTAAATTTGTTAGAATTGTCAGTGCGCCCGGAAAGGTGTCTACCAAAACAAATTATACTTTGAGGAATTGGTATGGGCAAAACGGAGTACAGCGGCACAACGGGGTATCCAAAAAAAAATATTTTTTTGAAACTATTTGCCTTTTCAGAATATTTCTGAAAAATGACACAAACGACCTTTAACATGACTTTGCATCGTTTAGCACTTTTCTAAACATTTTTGCTTCAGAAATACTATCGCATGAAATCGAAAACCCCCCGAACAGGTTGTGGGTAACAGCTAGTATTATATAAACAGAGAAACTTTAAAATTTTTCCTCTGCCATAACTGTGTAGTTAAAACCGTAAATCACGGAGCTATCAAACAAGAAAGTGCATGAATACTAAGCTTTGTGAATAGTAAAAAGTTAGCAAAGTTAATTTATTCCCTAGGAAATATTTCAAATCTGTTTTTTTTTTTTACAAAGTAAGGACCAAATAATTTTTTGAAATGCATGCTTTGTGTGAAAAATTTATATAAGGAAGACCTATATAGCTCTGACGTAGTCACTCGAAACAACTGCCTGCTCTGAAATTTGTTGTGAGCTTCAGATGTCAGAGAGACAGTGTTCTCTGCAGTTGGCTTTTCATCACGTCAAATATAACATAATTCAAGAGCGGGAGATTGGTGCAGTTCATACGTTGATTGCTTTCATAGTTTACAAACATTTTCTGATGTATCATTAGGTACAATATTTAATGTTATTTCAGCATTCGATAGCTAATAAAACGAACATTAACTAAACACCAGCGTAGACGTAATTGTGTCTTGAGTGATCGAGACAGACAAGCATTGCATAAGCTGCAAAAGTGAATTCAAAAATGCAAACAAAATTTCGGAGTTCTTTTTCCGGCTCACGGTGTTGTTTTATTCACGGGATTATTTGTGTCTGTATATTGACAGATACTGGAAAAATTTGCGTGTTCACCGATCTGTAGGCAAGCTTCCAGAAATATCGGTGTACTTAACCAGACAGCAGCTACACACTGACATACTGGTACCACGTCATCGGACGTGCCTTTGATTGCTTTGATACTATCGGCTCAGAGACCTTCAGATCAGGAGGTGTCAAATAAGTCAAGTGTCAATGTTCCGCTCACAACAATTGTCAGACAATTCTGCGTTCTGCGGTGAAAATTGTAAACATGGTTATTTGTCCCTTGTAGATTCCAAATAATATCGGGATATCACACAGGTTTTCATCGATGACTCAGCAATGAGTTCCCATGTTTTAGCTGCTGTGTCGGATGCCTCAGTTATACGAGCCATTGCTGCAGGCGCCATCATACCTATTAACAGTGTTTCAATATCCACACTGCTGTCGTGTCGTGCATGCCATGATTTGAAGGTATTGTTATTGCTGAAGCGTTTTTCTAAATTGAACATACATCTTGTCTGTTTCATTGTAAGGGCACAATCCATCTAACTAGTTCTAATTGCAACATCACACTAAAGTCTCTCTAGAAATGACTACCTCAGATCTCAAGCAGCTCTATGATCTTTCAAATATGTCATTCAAAACTGTATTGATACCAGTGACATTAAAATATATTTAAAATAGCTTTCTTTAAACGCACATCAGTGAATAATATGTTGCTCATTTAAGCATAATGAAATCATTTATTTCAGAACACGGTTTCAGGTTATATTTACTGGTAATATACGACTGTAAAAGAAAATGTGTCTTGTGCTTGCAGATGTTGAGGTCGAAGTTTCGCTACAAAGTGATACTCCTCTATGCTTATTTGAAGAAGTCGCATTCTGTAATGACAAACCTATGTCAATACTATACTTGAACAAACACAAAGTGCGTGTGAACGAGGCTGTCAGCAAGACAATAAGACTGGAAATAAAGGTATGTATTCTCTGTCATTGCTCAATAATATTGGTTCCTAGTGCAGAGTTGTGTGATTATCGAGTAAACCGTTCACATAGCATGGCATTTGGGAAACATTTCTTGCATATGTTTATAATATATATGATGTGTTACATAGACACAAATGACGATATAGGCCTACATTCGGCGATGTGAACCATACGTGACTAGTAGACGCACCAATCACTACATGCCATCCATAGCGACAAACCCAACAACCTGGTGGTAGAATAGTCATAGTGCTCTGAAACGTGAATACAATGGAAGGGACGAGATAAATTAAACGTTTCATTCAGTTTATAAATTGCTGTGAGGTCGGAATCGCCGCTGTTTATTAAATAACTTGATGATTCGGAGCCTGGATTTTCGTAAAGGGTAAAAAACGTACCGTAAAGCATTTACTCAACATACTACTTGTCTAATTATTCATACATTTCTCAACTTAATTAACATGGCTCTCCCGGTGAAACAGTCTCCTCATTGTTTATTGATATGAAGTTCCAGAAACTGCATACACGTGTAGTGAAACATGGATTACTTGAAGATTAACAAATGTCGCCAGGTAGTACTACAAACGCATTTGTTATACATTATGTTGGGAGCAGGATGCTGTATTATTCTCTTCCCAGTTCTCACTTGTATTCTGCTTGAAGGCAACAGCAATGTCATGTCAGGAAACGTCGCGACAAGTTCGTCCAAGGAAAACCGCTGTGTTCTTCTGCGCCGTCATCGCTGCGTTGTTTACCTTGTTTTGTTTATATCCACGACCCCGTATCAGTGTTTGTCTGCGTTGTCTTAAGGCAGCCGTCTAGGGCGACTTATTTGTGTGCATTCAATGACTAGAAGTACAGAAGAGGTAAGGACAAGACATATCGAGCTTCAAGCCTCACTTTAGTCTCTAGGCACATGTTACTGAACTATGGCGTGCAGCGTTTTTGTCGTCAGCGAGTCATTCAGTGTTGACTATTATTTTACGACGTAATATTAGAGATAAAGTTTGGTACATATTACGGCATTGACCAGAGCACATTCGTAAAGTGCAGTGTTGAAAGTCGCCACAAATATCTACGGCAAGTTACTGAACACGGCGACGGAGGAATGTCTGCAGCCTCGAGGACATTAAAACACGCCCCAACGTACTTACGCCAGTAGACGGGATAAACGGGCACAAGTTTACAACACAATAGGTGGAGAGGGGGCTGTCATGTGACCACCAGGATGCCATGATGCCGCCCGAGGTCCTGACTTACCGTGCTCGAGCGTCGTAACCACGCCTACAACCAGCCTGCCCGGGTTATTGCAAGACGAGAGACATCAAACCATATCAGAACATTAACAGGACTATTTACAATGCTGTGGCACGAGTTTTTATATAAGCTCCTCCGCGGGTAACTTTTCATGTAACTGAATATTGTACCAATTAACAATTGTATATTTCATACTTTTCTAAACAATGTCTCCTACTTCAAATAACAGAAGTTTCAATATAATAGCGAGCAACAAGGAACAATCCGCAACATACTGTTCACATCCTAAACCTATTAAAACGTTTTAACATGAATTATTATAATTGCAAAAACACCCATTGTCGTATTTTCAGACGCAAGAAAATATGCTTTAAAGAGGACTGGAGGTCCGGAGTGGTATACACACGCATGAAATATTATTTAAATGCTGTTCCAAAGCAAACATTACTTATCCACCTATGTAAAGGAGTTTTCAAATTAACGTCTACCGGCCGAAGCCTTACACGCCGCTTGCCGGTCTCTGAAGGCGAACATCTCTACTGTGGCGTTCTGGATATTTCCGTTTTCTTTTTTTTTTTTATTTTTGTTTGTTTGTTTTCCTGATAGTTTGCTGTTTTTTAACTATGTTTTTTATTTATTTGTTTCACTGTACACAATTTATTTTACGATTTTTTACTTGTTTAATTTGTGTGTACATGTTGACTAGACCTAGCACATGTATTTCAAATTTTTTTTATTTGTCTAGTCCTTTGTTCTCTCTTATATTTAAGGGCATAAACGACGTATTTCTAAAATAACGTTTTTAAACTTGTATTAGCCTATTACTATCATAAAAAACACGTAAATCACGAGGCACAGAAATCAGTACTTTCTGCAGGCTAGAATTTAAAGTTGTACAGATGAGTTATGATTACACATTCAGGAAGTATCACCACGTGGCTGAAGGAACATTCATCTAATACAATTTTTTGGTCGTAATATTTAATGTTCTGCTGATGTGTGATGTTAATTCTACTACAGGTTAGGAAGATCAATGTTAAAAGTTTGTCACAGGAACAATTTCTGCCGCTTGAACGCTGGTATCAGTAAGGGGTGAAATTTGACCAATCTCAGATCTTTCCTGAATTTTAAGTTATATTAAGTTGATAATTTAAAACTCTCGAAATTTGTTTCTTTCCATTTTAACATTAAATTAAATTATTTCTATCATTTATAAGTCTATTTAAATTTAATATTTTCGTACGATTTCGCATTTATCTGGTCCCTTAACGACAGCAGAGAAACTAGCGGCAGAATATTTCCCTGTACCATGCTCTTCCACAAGAAAACACATTTTCTTTCTAGCCTTCAGTAGAACTGACCTTAGTGTGAGATATTATTCACAATCATCGTCACAATGTCTGTCATCAAACTGAATTGTTTGTTTTCGCACCTAATGATTGGTTATCCAAGTTTAAAATGTCTGCCGTGTTGGATTTTCTTTTGGGTCCCAATTGCGCCTAGAATCTCCCAAGGATAATTATTGGATTTATACCCTCGTAGCATGCATTTATATGTAGTGATCGACGTTACCAATCAATAAAATTTAGTTTCAATGTGTTACCTAGAATTTATTTAAATTTAATTTTTAGAATAAAAATTTTGTTGAACGATATAATTTTATTTTGTTTCTCCCGAACATCTGAATACCTGCCCAATCACGCAATTCATACAATACATTTATATCTATCATTTTAAAATGGGCAAGTCAGCGCAGTAAACTGATATACATATCTTCTTCCTACTTTTTATTACAAGCGGTTGCTTCTTGACATTTTTTGACAATTTTCTCATAGCTCAGATCATATTACATACACCTTATTAGAACTAGTTCATTAGAACTGTGTAAATACAGCACCTACCACATTCCATTTCCGTACTCTTGTAGTAACTGACATCTTGCAAACTTGAAGTCACATTACGTTGAAAGGATTCTCGATGTAAGCTACATACGAAGATAAATACCTGTCTAATGGATGCATATATCAAGGATGAAGCCTTAGTTTCCATCCATCATCTGCCTCAGGTAATTTTTATTAACTGGATTGCTGATGAAATGAGAGACATGCGTTCTCTGCCGAGTTAAACTCGATCGTCCGCGTACTTTTAAAAAAACACATTTTTGCAGTACTGCAGGAAATATATTTGCAGTCAAGTTCAGATACAGCTGGTCAACGAGGGTACTGAGGACAGAAATAATTATTCTTAGAGGCCGTAAAATCGGCAGCAATCGGCCACGACCAACGGTTAGATGCCTTATCACTAGAGATGATGGTATATCGCGAAAATGTTTTGTGCCAAAATAGCCTTGAAATCACTGACACAACATAGCTGTCTGCAGACCAATACCTGGCATCAAATAATACAATATCGGGATTCTTATAGGCTCAGTCAAATATGGCAACAGCTCCACGTACCAGCTAAAGCCAGTAATCTTCTGGTAAGCTGGGCGTGTATTGAAATCCATCAAACAGTCAACTTTTCCCGCGATAAACCATCATCTCTACTTATCACCATTCGCCTGAAAAAAATTTCGCACATAAATCATGGGAAACATAAAATAGGTTCCTCTGCTCGGGAATCGAACCAGCATCGATTAAAATGCAAGAACAGTGTCTTATCACTGCACCATCTCGCTCCTTATTATTTAAGGTACTGTTCTTAATGCATCGTGTGTGCATTCAATTGTTTGACGTTGCCATCCTAGCCAGTTAACATCTTTAACGGCTGTGTCACTTATAGCTTTCACGTAAAATTATTTTATCGACATCAACTTTGTTATTTGTGTACTAGACAATAAACTTGTAGCCTATCTTTCTACTTTTACAGACGCTCTTGATTGTCCTAGTTAATTATAAAGAGTCGTTATGAACTGTTTCAGGCAGGTGAAAAGATGTTGTCCAAACCAATACAACTGACTCTTCACTACAAGCTGGTAGAATCAAATGGAAAAGGTGAATAAATTATGATTTAGTATCATGGCATGTATAATCCTTAACTGCAATTATACTACGTATCTAGGATGATAAACTATATTGGTTGCATCATTACTCACAGGTGGTTCTTTGGCAGCAGGTCGTTACGAGTCTTATTTTATGAAATGTATATAACTTTTGTCTTAACCCATAACAAACTGTCCATCAGTCTGAGAAACATACATGAATTTCAGTTGTGTAGGTCATATCCTATCGAATGTCTCGTAAACATCTAAATAATACATATTATTTGTTTGTTTCTTTTGCTTCTATTAACACAGGGCTATCAGAAAGGGAAAAAAAAACAGATGTAAATAAAATTCATATTGAACGGTTTTCATTTCTGGTACCGTTAAAATTTTAAAGGCACCCTCTTTCACTCTTTCTATGTGTATGTATATATGCTATATATGTACACACATGTTACTAGATACACATCTATAGCACTAGCGTTATTCATCTTGTCATTTCACTGGAAAATCGCTCGACTTTATTAACGCTAGTAAGTAGTTCTACTATGTTTTAAGGGAATGTTATAAAAATGTTAAAATTTTAGTTTCAAAGTAATGCAACCTTTGATTGCGTTTCACCTAAGTTTCTATTTTACACGGAGGAATAATTGCTTGTATTTCAGAGTTCTGCAAGACGTGTCCAGTCGTTGATCCTACAGACAGTACAAGTACAACGCTGACAGTGAAACATACCTTCTCCTGTGGAAACCACGTCTGCCAACCAGATCTAAGGATTCGCGCAGATTTCATTGGCAATCCGTATGAATACTTTGTTATAAGTATTATTACATTTAACGCATTTATAGTTTTATAACTTACATTATTTTAATATTTCATGATTTATGAATGGCATATTATCAGTTACTGAGACGATGGGAATATCTGTTTCAAAGTTAAATAAGGTGATCGGCTGACAGGATCTAAGGCCACTAGAAACTGCTTGGAGCTGTAAGGTTTCTGGTAAGGTGGGAGGGGAGGGGGGCGAGAGCAGGACAGGTATTACATTCTATTGCACACTACGTCACGCGGCATTCACTCCGGACAAGCCAACAAGAGAAACCTGCAGACGCAAATAAGTTTTGAAACTAAACTCGTCATTAATCGCAAACAACTAAGCCAAACAACTTAAAAAGTTTTGTAGTATGTCAATGAACTATTCTGTTCATAATTATGCATATTAATTTGTGTAACTTAAATGTTTTATAGTTAAATAACAATTTGGTAATGACGTTTTACAGATAATCGATATAAAAATGTAGCTTAAATTACAGTAATCGGCAAACTTATTTTGTTCTTGGAGGTAGATTGGGCGTATCAGCTGACAGAAGGAAGAGGATATTCTAAATTTCATTTCTAAGACCCTTACAAGTTGCGTGGAGCGTTATGATTTTGGTGGTAGATTGAACACAGAGAATATTTCAGTCGCCGCGCGCGCTATCAACGACTAGTAGGTACAAACACTTGTCGGTTTAGTCACACCAAACTTTCGTTTTCAGTTCTCACATTTATATTTGTATAATACACTGCGATAACATTTACTAAGATAGGCCCTACTCATGCAAATGAGTATAAATTTAATATAACGATGTAGATAGGTGTGGCTAAGAGAAAATGAATTGCAAAATTATTATAAACTACCAGTGCGCCCTGTGTCACTCATAGAAGCTAACACTGGATTTGCTTTAAGGGCTTGTTCCCAAGTTTTTGTTCAGACTGGTGCCAATAACTCAAATATTTTTAAACCAAAAGCGTTGAAAAAATTTGAGTCAATGTGCAGTCACACGATGTACAATACTGTGGACGCGTTTTTTTTTAATAATGTACCATTCGTCAGCAACAAAATAATTTCCTTCATTTTTGCTTATTTTCACGACGTGATACTTTGGGTAATAAATATAAAAAACCGTTCAGTGTAATTCTACAAAAAAATTCAGCTACAAATTATAACATATAAGTGTCAAAACTGTGCAGCGAAATTTTGATATGAGTATTAGGTATCAATAAAAAAAATATTTTCGAAATCACTGCATAACTCAGTAACAAGGCTTAACCTCTTTGAACACCAGATAGGCAGTTCAGTCATCAAGTGTTAGAATTACAAAACTGCTAGTCGAGTTTATTGTCGAGTGAAATCTGCAGCAGGATAAGTAGCTATAGCTGTCCATGCGAAGGGCAGTCTTAAGTTTGTCCCTGCCACTAACAGCGACTTCGCCTGGGCCTTATGTGTAGCCTTGCCAGTTTGACGTTGTGTTTAGTTACAGACACCTAAATGTTAGAGTGTAATCGAATGAAATACGCAGTTAACGTGGTATGAATACTGATTTCACCCGAGTACAACCATTGGGGATGGTGCCCTCAATAACATACTTGTTTTTCAAAATCTTCACTTGAAGTTAAGTGTCATTAGGCAGTTTCGGCGGGTTAATATTTTGCATAAATATACACTTATTTGGTACCCCAACCATGAGGTTAGTGAGATGGTATACGTGGGATGACGCTGTCGAGAAACTTTAGTGGTTAGTGGACTGCATAAAACATGTTTACCACTTTTGAACGACTTCATACAAATTGCACTAATTTAATTTGTCTTGCAGTTTTTGTGTGTTAGAAATGCAGTATACTATAAATATTTTTCTTACGTACTTTATCGTACTTCATAGCTCATGTTTAAATATTATTTGTAGAAAGTGTCACAGTTGTTTCAACACTCCATATTATTATGTTTATGTTACCATTGCATGATGGAAATGTTCTGACATAAATACATTTGAAGGAATTTTAATTGATTTTCTTAATGCTATGTGCGCAAAGTAACAATTTCAGATATAGGTGACGACAGTTTTCATAGGTAAACTTTAAATAAGGTTATCAAATAAATTATTACATAACGAATCAGTTGGACTTCAAATAAATTGTATTTTAAAAAAAAATCTGCCACAGAAACAAAATAACAACTGTACAGTTTTATAGGCACCACTAATTTGTTACTTTCTTAGTTTGCAATCTATTTTCCTGGTTTCACTCCACGTGGTTTCTGGAGCAGTGTTGAGTTACTTGATTATGATAAATGTTTGGATTCTAACGAAACATTGGTAGTATGGCTTGTAGTTCCGAACGATATGTACATCTGTCACATTCCTAAATATATATTTTTTGTAAATTACAAATGTGGTACTTTTGAGTGAAATCATTCTTCAACTGTGTCAGTGTTGCTCATGAATTCTTCTATGGGTTTTATTTAACCGTGCTGAGACAGGTACTGTATCCCATTATTCTGACAAGGTACCAAATTAGTCCCTCTCGGTTCTAAATCGGCGGGCAACGTAGTCAGCTATGTACTTTAAACTATTTCTTCCCCAGGAATAGCTGAAGTCTCCATATCAAGCCTCCAATTTTTCCTCGCAATCGTCAATAAGTTTATTTAAATCGTTTTCGCATGTGGAATTCATGCCGGACGATGCCGTTGGTCAGCGGGTTTTCCCGGGGATCTCCCATTCCCCCATCTCTTCATTCCGGCGCTGCTCCATTCTCACCTCATATCATCCCTCACGTGCGCT
This sequence comes from Medauroidea extradentata, assembly GCA_003012365.1. Classification (NCBI taxonomy): domain Eukaryota; kingdom Metazoa; phylum Arthropoda; class Insecta; order Phasmatodea; family Phasmatidae; genus Medauroidea; species Medauroidea extradentata. The sequence goes on from PNEQ01048877.1 coordinate 99,264, forward strand.
AAAGACCTCGATGTTAAGCGCTGACCAAAATCTCTCACTCACTCATTTAAATCGTGTAATGTTGCTGTAATTCCCTGTGAAGTTACAGTTAAAGGCGATCATCGTTGAAAGCAACAATAGTGTTTTATTGTGAAGAGCTAGCTGTTACAAATGTAAAAACTTCAACACTGTCTTTAGTTTCTTGTTTTTCAGGGAAAATGTCAGCTTCCCCAAGGTGCACCTAACATACAATAATAAGGAATGTAGATGGTAGCTGTCGTTAAGAAACCTCGCATACAGTTTTATTGAAGTGCAATAAAATTTTTGGCGACACAATCATGTGTCAGTTATATATTGCATGCATCCCACCTTTTTCCATTTTAAATCTTACAAGTATTTTCATAGGATAAATTATTTTGTACTTTATATTGTACTTTAAAACATAAATTTTTTATTTAAATTTATTTTCATCTTTATAAGTCTTGGGTTCGTATAAAATTTCGCAATCGAATTTAAAACAAGCATAATTTGTACCGAACAGACAGACACAAAAGCGATTTAATATTATACTGCCATACAGTTATAAAATGTTTTTAAAAGTTTCAAATATATAGATCATCGGGAAGTTAGACTTTATCGTCGCTATTTATCTATTATGTGACAGTTTTTTTCCTTTTTAATTGAATTGTTATTCAGTGCTGAACTATGTTTAAAGTTACAAGTTTCTAGCTCATCGGGAAATTAGTTAAAAATCAATTGCGAATTTTGTACCGAACGACATGATTGGCAAGGAAACAAGTAAATACAAACGTGGTAAATGTCTTTTATTGCCATGCAGATTAAAAAAATTCTGCCTTATCGCAGTTATGCCTAATTTCTTCCAAACTACTCTATACCTGTATTGCCCCTTTATTACTAACAATTTATAGAACTTTGAAACCACTTTCTTATACTCTTACTTATTTTAAAATAGATTCTGCTATGGGCTTGTCAAAATAATATATAAGATGTTTCCATTTCCGAGAAAGCTACGGGCCATTACATGTGAGTCAACAATGTGTTCGTTATTCTGGTCGAAAAAAAAATTCCCTAATTTTAATCTCACTTTAATTTATTGTAAGTCAGTTATGTCTGTAGTTTTCTATTGTTATTATTGCAGCCGTGGACTGAACAATGTAGCAGTTGTCTTAATACGAAGTGAACACGGGCGAGTTTCGTATTTGTCTGAACCTAGCTGGGGTTGACAGTGTAGTGGACGAATGCCGCGTGACGTCATACCAGCGGCCGACTGCGGGTCGAGGTGGCGGAAAGATGCGCACGCGCCTACCTTGTAATTTTCCTAGTACAATTGGTTTATTCAGCTCATTTATTTGTAAAGTGGCCTGTGTAGACAGAGTAAGCTTGAGTGGCCAATGTAGTCAGTGTTGGCCATGTAGCTTGTGCGTTGCATGTTATTAAAATTTCATAACCGGCATGGATAACTGCTATCTATCGCATGTGTTACCAGTGACTCATTTGTTCCATCGTATAATATAACTTGGTGAATTAATTCAAATGACATCACTGGCCGACTGATACAAAAGACTGAAACGACAAATAGCCATGGCTAGTTTGGGTTAACACGTATTAGAGTTAAATGGTTCTTTTGATTCCAATACGTTTATCTGGTCAAATGATTTCCCTTTGTTTTAAATTTTTTTACCTAGGTTAAATTTTATTATAATGTTAAATAGGTGAAATGAGCTAAATAGGATGAACAAGTAATTTTTGTTAAATTAATTATATTAATACCTAATTCTAAGCGAGTAAAATGTTAGTATTTTCAATTTATGTGTTAAATAGACCAAATGGGCAAAAATCATATAATGTACACTTTGGGTGTAATGAGTAGGCTGATTTTGGTCAAATGGGAGAAGTGACTATTTTGAGCAAAATTATTCACTTGGGTACTTAGAGGAAAATGAGTTAAAATGAGTCAAGGCGGTTAAGTGGAGCAGTTAGGTAGAGTAAGTAAACTGAGTCAAATTGGTCAAGATGTTCAAGGTTGCCAAGTGGTTCAGGTAAGTAGAGTCAGATACATTCGAGCTGGTTATGTGTTTATTTATGTATTAGAGTAAACGGAACCAAACGGATTATTAGAGCAAGTTCTACCTAGAATAAATATGTTCGGTTAGTTTCATAATTTTAAATTTGTCAATTGAATCCGTTGTTTCAATTTGGTACTTTGGGCAAATATTTTATGTCGAGTGTACGGATTGCTTACTTTTGGTTCAGTTTGTAAAATAATTCCCTTGGTTCTATTAGATACTATGTGAACAATGATACTTAGGGTAAAATAAGTACTTTGTGCCTAGTGAGTACTTTTGTTTAGTGTGTATTTTAAATTAAATGTGCATTTGAGGTCAAATGAGCCAAAATAAATATTTCTGATCAAATTATCCTTTCGGAGACATATGTTAACTTTGAATATAGGCCAGTCGGATACCTTTGGAGCAAATGTGGCTAGTTCAGTCAGTACTATTGGTATTTGGAGTGAAATTGGCTCTAATAGTCTATTGGGTTAAAATATTGCTTAATATAAAATATTTATTATGGGTGCAAGTGGTTCTTTGAGTTAAATTATTTCTTTACGTCAAGTAGGTAATTTAGGACGAGTGAGCCAAAAAGGCACTTTGAAGTATAGGTTTGAAATGAGTTTGATTTGTGAGATAAAATTTTGATCAACAGAGTAGTTTGGTCGAATGTATAAAACTGGTACTTCGGAACAAATTGAGGATTTGAAATATATCAAATGAATAAGTATTATCAAATACAGAATTGGTAGTTTGTGTCAAATTGAAACGTTATGTTGAAGTGGTAAATGTGTTTAAGTGAGCTGAATGAAAATAAAAAGCTAAAATAATTCTTCGTACCAAATTAATACTTTTGGTCATACAAATTCTCGGTTCAAATTAGATTTTTTGGTTAGTGAATCAAGTGTGTTTAGAATTCAATAGAACACATATTATTCAGTGTAGTATGTGGGTTCTTAAGGTAAAAAATGTAGGCCTACGCGGCATTAGAAAATTTATTACCAAGTAATTATGTTAGAATAAAATGGGCGTTTTAGTCCAGACTGGTATGATATAACAATTTCGTAAAATGTTCAAAATGCATACAGTGATTGGGGTGTTTCATATGAGTATTTCGGATTGCACGATAATTTTAATTCAAATGACTCCTTTGAGAGAAGTGGGAACTTTTGATCAAGTGTGCAACTTGTGTCAAATAGGTACTTGGGTTAAGTAATTTAGTTAGAAATTATACATATTTTATGTTTAATGTGTCAAATAAACGGTTGGATGTAATAGGTTTTGATCAATGGTATAGCTGAGGCCAAATTAGTCCATTAAATCGAGCAGTACTTTGGGCCAAATGGTAACTTTGGCTCTAGTAGGTAAAATAAGATATTTTAGTTTGATTTTGAAAATATATTGAACATTTCGGGTTTATCTGAGAATAGTGTTAAATGGGTATTTGTATTCAAATTGCTATAATTGGTTAAGTATGTATGCAAATAAAAAGGGGTTAAATCTTAAACTTCTTGAAATAGGTTTATTTGGAATGGTGGAACTGGATGATTTAGTATCGAAGGTGCGATTGTGGTGAAATGAATATTTTAGTCCAAACGTGTAAAATGTGTCGTTTAAGCCAGATGTGTCAAATATGTAGTGTGGATGAAATTGATTATTTTGTTAAATAAGTCAAATGTTTATTTGTTAAAAGTCAGATATCTTAGGTCAGTTAGTACTTCCATTCAAATGTTTTAAATAAATGGCCATAATCTGGGCCGAATTAGTTGAAATTGGTGAAACGTCAAATTTGTTAAATGATTGAGTTTGATAAAATAACTCATTTTACAAATATATGAATTGGATCAAATTTGTTATTTGGGTCAAATGTATTACGTTGGTTAAAATGTGTACTTCGGTCACAAATTTCAAATAGATTAAACTGATCAGTTGGGTCTAAAAGACAAGTGAATAAAATGGTTCTTTGGTTTAGGTAAGCATGTAAAGTGGGTCATGTAGGTCAAGATCAAATGATTCTGTTGGATAAAGTCGGTCACCTAGGTTATTTGCTTAGGTTGGTTAGTTTGAGTCAAGGTAATCTTGCGAGTAAAATGAGTCTATTAGTCAAAATGGTCAAGTATTTCAAGTGGGTCAAAAAGATATGTCAAAACATCGATTGAATAAAATGCTTTGAGTGTGTCAAGTACAACACTTCGGTTACATTAATAGAATGGATCAAGTATGGCCAAGACCAAATATGTAGCATTGACATATTGGGACTAACACGTTACTTTGATAAAATGTGTCAGAAGTATCAGCTTGTACTAGTAGCTCAATTAGATCAGTTTTGTCGGTCAGAAATATTTTTTCGGGCTTTTTATGTGAATGTTTTTATTCATATGGCAAAATAAAACACTTTTAAATTAAAATCGTACCTAAAATTTCTGCTCCTCGTAGTGAACGATTACAAGGGGTCGGGAAGGGTTAGAATAGAAAGAATGGATGGAGTTTTGATACAATGTCGCTCAAACTTCTGCCCGGCAAGACGGCTGTGTTGATTGTCATCAAAGCAGGCAGCTTCCGTTCGTGGAACTCCCATTTTTTATCAATAGAATAATAAAATCAATTGGATTATGAGAGCCACAGATTTGAAGAACATACGAGAAGTTTAAGTGGCTCCAAATAATTCTGTCATTAACATATCCACTGTAGCCGAAGTGATAAAATTGGCCTAATTCGGTAGCACAAGCAGCCACTGAACGATGAGGCCCATTAGGCAAAACTGTCTCAAAATAAGTAACTCAAATGGCTCAATTAGGTTGTGAAGCCATAAAAGTTTAAATGAGTTCCATGGGTTAAACTGGCACCTTTCGTCAAATGTGTTCTTATTGTCTAAGGTGTAGTTAAGGTCACGTTGGTGCTTGAGTAGAAAAGGTGAAATAGGAACTTTGTGTAATTAATGAATATTGCGTTTTAAATTAATGAAATTACTACTTTAAATAAATTTGGTGAAATTCTAAAATTTTTGAGATTTTGTAATTTGGTTGAATGTGTAAAAGTTAAAAATTGGTGTTAAATGAATTGTTTTGGCCAAAGAGGTCAAATGGATAGTTTGGGTCTCGTATTACTAAAGTCAGATTTTACTAATGGGCACTTGGGTAAAATGGACTACCTGAGTCAAGTAGGTAAAAACAGTCAAATATCAAAAATTTTAGAGACGCTTACATAGACGTATACTTTGTATCGACATTTAGCTAGTGATGAACACTCATATTAAGAGGTATATCATACATACTTTGGCTCAGTTGAGTATTTAGGGACAAATTTGAAAAAATTGGAAAGTTGAATTAAAAAATAATTGTGTACCTTCCATCAATTTTTTTTTGTGTAGAGTAGGTCAACTGTTTCCCGTTTGTGATGTTTTTGGTCTCCTTGTACCCACGGAATCTCACAGCGCTTGGCTCTCCCTGCACAGTTGTAATAAGGGTAGAGAACTACAGCTCTTATTATACACAAGTGCGCCACCTGGTGTGTCCCAGACATTGTGTGGCAGGGCTCACCATACCACGAATTCAGATCAGCATAAAGGAAGATGAGGACAGTTGAATGCCCCCGAAATAAGGAGATATGCTCCTTCCAATTGCGGCGGACAGTAGTGAGAACCATCTTGCCATGCAACTGAACCGACTGTGAGTTGATTCACAGGGGACCACCTTGCTGGGGACGAGGAATATCCACCCTCTCCGAAACCGCTTCGTGGACGGGTCCTATACATGGAAACACGAGGCAGACCAGACCAGCGACCCAAGGACGCACCATGAAGGTCTACTCCCAAGCTGCAGTTGGACCACTACCACTCAGAGTCCAACCCGCGATCGGGTCAGCACAAGTCTGAGGCATCACACCGACCCCCTGAGTACCTGTGAAACACTATGCATCTGAGTTTTCACCCGAGTAGGTGTCCACCTTCCAGGGCTCCAGAACCCCTTCTCCGGAGCAACACTACTCGATATCTGCAACACATGACACTACTGCGTGCCTCAGTTTGGTCAGGCAATCTGTTCGTAGGTTGCACAGCAGACTGAGGTTTCTGTGCCAGCTTCTGGAAGGCTGGTCTAAGAGAGCCCCGCCGTGGATCTATCCCTTGTGCACAAGGTGGGGGGGGGGACCACTTGCCGGTCTTCGTTCTCACTCCGTTAGCCGTAGTGCAAGCACATGCATTACCAGTCCTGACAGCATGGAGGTGTAGATGGACTTGACTGATAGAGACTATATATTCGCATCACACCCCATTGCCGGTTGCGTCGATGGCAGGGGTGGAGGAAAGGCAGCACAGGGCACAGTTGACGACTCGCATCGCCTGCACCCAACATCCACTGGAGTTTTCCACGAGAGTGGAGGACAATGTTACTAGGTGAGGGGGTCACGCCGAACTCCCCACGCCGCGTATTTCCCCTTTCACCCACTAAAGAGTTGGTGGCCATTCACCTCAGGCCTACTGTCATCACGTCACTCAGGGCCTTCTAGACTATTGCATGGTTGAATCTTCAGCATGTTCAATGGCTGAGTTTATATTTTCATTTGAATTCGATCAGTCTCTTTAGGACTGTTTACGGTTGGCATTACAGTATTGTCATTACCAAACAATTGATCAAAATGTGTATCAGCTAATGCGTTACATCATCATTCTAAAGGGTCTCCAATAAACTGTTTACTTATTTTTCTGTGTCGGGACATTTAAACAACGTTAACACATTTTAATAATATTAATTTTCCCCTTGTAGTTGTAGTTATTTATATAGCATTTTAGCATAGGTTTGGAATATTGAAAGCGCACGTAAGTAGTTGCAGTTCTTGAATACTTGTCAAATGGCTGGGGTTTAAGGATTCTGGTAAATAAAATGGACAGTTTCTTCGTAAAGTACAGTCAATTAATTGAAACATCACTTCGTTATTCAATGGAATGTATTTTGAAGGGAGGTGTATACATATGGGGAACAAATATACAGGTCAACAAGTTAATTAAAGATCCACAGTTCTTGTCTCATAGATTATGAAAAAATACCGGTAATCATTTTAAATTTCGTAATGAGGCAAATTTGGTGTATGGGTATGTGTATATGAAATTTTGTACTTTTGTGCTCATAGCGTGAATTAGATGTATTTTCTGTGTCTTTTTACTAATAATATAATTCGTAAATGAAATTGTGATAATTTTAATACGTTAAAATGGGGAAAATTTAAATATTTTATTTAAGTAGGACATAGGTGCACTTTTACTCGACAGAAATGTTGGTTGTGGTATCTTGTGTTAACAACATCGATAATTTTCCCCGGCAATGTTTGATTGCAAGTAAAACAATGTTAGCATTCAGTTTTTATTAAAATTTGTGTACCTAAGTTTATAAATCGTATTTTCTTGTTTTGATGTACGTTGCCTTTCACGAAGGTATGGCATTCATGTGTCGGTACTATTTTTGAGTACCTAGAACCCTGTTACAAAAGAAGTTACTAGCACAACTAATAAACTTGTGCGCAAACAACACTAAGAGTTAAAACCGGTCATGTACATCTTGAAATGTGACACGCTCTTATTAAAATTTACTTTAGTTGTATTTTCTAACACGGTGGACCTAAAACAATAAAAACTCTAAACTCAAAGCTTTGGTAATAAAAAGCATAAATATTAAATTTTCGTTCTATTGATACTGTAGTTATTGAAATACGTGTAGCAAAAATTATTTATTCATATCGCGAAATCTTTGAAATTGGGGGTTACAAATACTAAACACAATACGAACCAACAACCTTATATTCGTGTTACCTTATTTAATATATACCGAGTCTGAAGAAACTTTATAAAACTGACCTTAGGAGATTTCATGTGATCAGAATAGATTCAAAATGCAATCTTATTAAAAAAACGGAATGGCGCATTAACAAAATACATTAAACTGAAGTCGCTGTGTTATGAAGTACACGTGTACCGAATTACATGTAATTCGCAATAGTGATTCATTTAATATATCATGTGATGTAGAAGTTTCAATGACCGTCGTAGAGTAAATATAACACAGAATGAACGAAATATATAAAAAGTAATTTTGCCTTCCCTAGTTTAAAATATGTACCTAGTTAGATGAAATTCTGAGACGTCATTCTTAAGATATATCGTGTGATCTAAAAAGTCCAAATAGCTCTCATTTTGACATAATTAACATGGTATTAACAAACCACAAAATAAAGGTCCATTTACTAAAAACTATACATATAACGAATTTTATGAAATTCAGAATATGGTCCCTGATGCATCTCGTGAAATCAACTGTGTTTAAATGGCCTCCATTTTATAATAGGAACACGGTAATAACAAGATTCATAAAATCATGTTAACTTACAGGGAACTATATGTGTACTGAATTCGAAGGGATTGTGATAATTGGTTATTCAGATATCTTGTTTGATCAAAAATTGTTCAGAATACTACCATTTCGATAAAATGAACACTGTATGAACTAAATACAATACGTGTATAAGCCTTCTTATTGTGTACTGAGCCTGTTTAAATTATGTTCAAATGGCCACAATTTTGAAAATACAAACAGGTCATGAATAAAATACAAAAGTTAAGCTACCTTACAAAGTATCATAGTACATCGTATGTAGAATTGATAAGTTGTTCCTTAGATGTATCGTGTGATTAAAATATTTTCAGACAGCCTCTATTTTTTAAACACGAACATGGCACGAACATAAAAACAAAAAAGTCAAGTAACCTTTACGAATACTATATGTGTACCAAGTTTGGTGAAAACCAGTTCACTGGTTCAAAAGTTTTCTTTATGAACATACACATGGGCACACATACACACAAGCAGGAAAGTGATCTTACATGCTCACTTTTCCACTTTTCCTTTCGTAAATTTGGCAAAAAATGCACATATCTGCTAAGGGATGGATTTTCAAACCCATGTTTATGAGGAATTTTTGTCTTGTTTTGATGTTGTTTACCATCTATTCCCACAATATGACACCATTTTATCTTAATATCCTGCACATGTGTATGATGTGTACGTACATATATGTTTGTTTCAATATATACACACACGAATATATACCAACACAAAAACTTGCGATGGAATTTCTATAAGCAAAATGCCTTAATATTCACATGTCCAAAAGTAATATGAATAAAATTTTAAACTAAACTACATAACTATACATAAAGCATACAAAACATCGTATAGGGGACTGTGTAAGGCAATACAAACCATATTCCCTCTATGCACAACCCCCTGATTGGTAATCTTTGGCTTTGAGTTTCCATCAGAAAGCTTGAAACATAAAAAAGGGGGTAGGGGAGGAAACAGGAGGAATGTATGTTGTTGTAGAGAGATAAGTTTTTAAGCTATATTTTCGAGTAGTAAAAAAAACCTAAGCCCGAGACTCATGAAAGTATTAAGTGATAATGTGTAAAACTTTTATTTTACGTCTGAATAAGAAGAATGCAGTTCACCTTGGAACACGCATGCGTCAAATACGATTTCGTATTGCCTACATGTGATGCGCAGTTCGTTAGGAACCCTGCGTTACGATCTGTAATTCAAACCCTTGTGAAACGTGTTAAGCACGAATGTTCATTTCAGGTGGTAACAAAGTTTGTTTGCTATCAGAATTCCCTTATCTCGTCTGCATAGTCACAGTCAATATGATGTGACATTTAACAGTGTCCATTCCCACACCTCCACAATCATTGTTTCCTGAGATTTAATAATATGTTTTATTGTTAATACTTGTGGCAATGTTGTGCAGCTCGCATACACTTATGGGAGGACAGAAAACTGTGAAGATATATGCCACAGTGGAGAACCTGAAGGAAACAGCCTACTTGACTACAGTTATCCTGACGGCTCCGTATTACTTCCCTGTGGTGGGCATGTCCTCCTGCCTGGACAGATCTGCCAGCGACACGACACATCTGGAATGTGATGTTGCCAACATTCTTGCCAGAGGAGATGGCTACGTAAGTATGCAACCACTTTACAGCATGGGGTCCATCTTTCATTTGCTGGTCAGTGCTATTTATTTGGATTTATTAGCATTAACTGTGAATAGTATGCCGTGTAGTGTCTTGTATCTATATTCAAATTCATGAGATCTTTAATTAATATCGTTTTCTATTCCTTCTGTTATAATATTCTTTCGTATGTTACCTGTTCGAGACAGTGATTTCTTCATCGATACATAATGTATTTAGTAAGACTACCTAGAAGTAAAATTTTCATATTTTTTCAGACGCAAATGCTTAGCATTTTTTTTTAAACATAGATGTGTGTTTAGAAGTCCTGCTCACTAAAAATGAAGCTAAAATGGCAATGATTCCACACAAGTGGTTCGAAGCATACACTTAAAATTTCACATTTTTCTCGCGTGTTTGATACGCCGAGTACTTTGAGGTAATCGGAAACCAGATGTTCCCTAATATCGAGCTGGTTATCATTGTGTCAACGAACTGTCAAGTTTTATGTAACTTTGCTTGTTACCTTCGTGCATTCGTAATAATGAAAGATATAGCAATGGTCCAAGAGGCAGAGATTAGAGGAACCTTCTAATGAGCGTGACATATGCTCTATGGACAGCGATTTGAGGCCGAGAGATGGAAGGGAGAATAACGTATTAGTTATATTTTTATTTGAATAAAATAGTTGTTTGATGCCATATCAACGTGCACAAATTGTTTGGCTGATAGTTGCATAACCTTATTTCTCAACATAACTGCATATGCATAAACAGGTGACTGTACTCCAACTTACTAGGGCCCTAGAAAGACTAGGTACACTCGTCCGCCATTTTTTGTCGCTCTGCAGCTAGTCCAGGTGAATGCAGGCACTGAGGGCCCAAGTAACGTTCTATTTAAACTCGCCAGTAATTGAAAACCATTCAGTCCAATGACTTCAGAATTTTTACACCGTATTTATGAACTGCCCTGCCGACTATGCTAGACGTTAATTTTCTTCCTGTATTTTTTAATACTCTAGCAATAAACTGTTAACAATTTACAGAAAATGCCGGGCAAATTATAGTAGGCGAGAAACGTTTTAGTTTTTCGAGATAAGAGGGGTATATCAGCGAAATATGAAAATCTAAATTTAATTTTTATGCCTCAGTCGAATAGTTCCGAGAGACGCAGTGTCAGGTTGAATACGGAGAATATTTGAGACGCGCGCGATATCGATCAGCGACTCAACCTGATTATCTCCATGATTTATATTCACAGCATTTGCTATATTAATTACAATTCTTTATATTTTTATTATTTTGACAACTTAACTTTCATTGTTTCTTATATCTTTGTACCAAATTAGATCACATTAAATAAAATTATAAACTGTAATTTATATTTACAAAATTTACACATCTCTTTGTTTCAGCACATAATCTAACAGTAAAATGTTATAAAAGTTTTTTTTATCCTACAGTTCGTAAGAGCAGAGTCAATATTTATCTTACACTTTCTTCATATTGCAAAGTCGCTCAATTGACGCGAAAAAAAAAAAATAAATTTAATAAAATTAATCATTAAAATAATTGTTGTTATAAAAAATCTTCAAAATTGTTTGTTGAGAAAGTCAAATTATACGTACGGCTGAATACTTAACGTAAAATGTTCTGTTTCTTTTTTAAATAATATAACATTTTACAGGCCTAAAAATTAAAACTCAAACTTTATTGTTATTGTTTACATTTAAGACGTGGCTCTGTATTTTTATTTAATAATTATTTATGTCTTCTAGAGTATCTTAGTTAAGTAATTTTCCCTTCTCTTTCACGTAATCGATTTTTTTGCAAAACATCTGAACAAATTAATTTTTTCCCATGAACATGTTAGCTAATTTTAAAAGTGCATATTCTAAATAAATATTTTGTATTAAAATATTATTGAGTGTATTAATACTAATACTATTAATTATGTTAAAAATAATAATTTAATTTATGTGACTACTAATAGGCCTACTTCAATACGTTTTCAAGTTTAAAAACAAGACAAAAAAGACTTAGATGAAATGCAGAGTCACCAGGAGACATTACTCAACAGATAAGTTCAGACTAGAAATTCGAAAGTTTTCAGGAGAATAAAACGAATAGAAGAACTGATGTCAAATGATCAGGCGAGAGAAAACGGCTCATTATGAAAACATGAAAGAATTTTGTAGAAAGATAAAGGACAAAATAAAAATTTAGTTATCTTACCGTGCTCCATAGTTGGCCTGTAATGGAGAACTAATACATTAAATTAAATATTATTTTTTGTTACATTATTCATAAAAATTGTAAAAAATTTTAATGCTACATATTAAACTAAGGCAGAATCAAAAATAAAAAATATATTAAAAAAAATATAGTACACAAAATGAATTCTTGAAAAGTGAAAAAAAATCTTTCAAATTGTTGTTGACACTTAAATGCGTCGGGGTACCACTAAGTAAAAAGAATTAAAAATCTAAATTAACGGAATTAAAACATATCAAGGCCAAATATCCTAAATGACCCATAAATCCAAAAACTGAATTAAAATGTTGCGAACTAATTGTTTGGAATTCTTACATTTGAACATACATTATACGTAATTTATGTTGCAGTTTTTTACTATGTTTAAAGTTTTCTAATTTAAACTATATATTTTGTCTACTTAGTTCTCCACCTAAACTTGTAAGGGTAAACAGTAATTTTAAACTATTTTTTTTTCACTAGTAAGGAATCGTTTTATATGCAGGTTAATTTTATTTTATTTTTCATATCATTTTTTTTAAAACAGGAATTGTATTTGGATTGTAATAAATTCTATACAGCCCTCTAACCTCTCATGTTCGCACAGATTTTCTACTAAATGCATGTTAGAAATAAAATATTGGACCATGCACAAATTCATACAAACGAAACATCAATATTAAATGAAGAATTTATCAACGTCAGCATCTAATTAAGTCATTTGTGACATTTTGAATTTTATGACGATGTGTTTTCAGATTATTAGGACATTTGATATTTCTAATGTAGTTAAATAAATGATTAGTAGTCCTTAAAGGTTATGACTGAGTTCTCCGAAAGTTCTTTATTAGGAATAGCTGTCCGTTATTTTCAGTCAAACTTGCGGTTTCATAAGTCTGTAGGTGTTTATTAATATATTATGTATTATTCATTTACTGATGTTTAAAATTCAATCTTAAGTAACAATAACTTTATAGTTAAGTTTGAATTAAAACATTTGATGACATAAGAACCAACTGTAGTTTTAACCCATTATTACGTTTACTAAACAAATTATTAATAATTGTTACTAAAATTAGTAATTTTTAAAAGACTAATGCAAATTAGTCGTTTCATTCTCTGATAGAATACCTTAAGGGGGCGGTCACCTCAGTTTTCAACGTCTTTTATTATTTTTATATTTGTACCAGTTATTATTTTTTTATTTTAGACATAAATTGTGTTTAAATCTTAGGAAATTTGTTTATCTCTCATAGTTTTTGCGTAATGAGTCGTGAACGTCAAAATTTGCTCTTTACGGTTTTATGTACGCCACTAAAACCAACTGACATACCAAACCAAAAAAAATTCACAGTGTATAACAATGTTGTAGGCTGTGATTTGACACATATGAAAACAAAAAATGATTTTATTTTGTATTTAATAAAAAAATCAGAATTTTGAAACGAAAATTTAAAAATTTCAACAATTTATTAAAAATACAAAAAATATTTATTCTGTTTTTATATATGTCAAATAATAGCCTACAAGATTGTTTTACATTGTGAATTTCTTCGGTTTGGTATGTCAGATGGTTTAAATTGCATACATAAAAGGGCAAAGTGAAAATTTTGACGTTTACGACTCGTTACGTAAAAACTATGAGAGATACAAAAATTTCGTAAGAGGAATATTTTATCACAATTTATGCATAAAATAAGAGAAAAATATACCTGGTATAAATATTTTAAAAAATGACGTTGAAAACTGAGGTGAATCGCGCCCTTAACGCTGCAAAACTAATGTAAACATAATCGTTTTCGTAACAACCTTTTCATAGCAGAAATTATTCCCCTTGTTTGCTCTGGTCGGCATACGCCAAAATGTCACAACACATGTGATAATACTGTTGGTGGTGACAATGGACTACTTGATCACTCGCCGCTTACAATCATTTCATGAAATTCTTCCACTAAACGTTATACAAATGTTCAGTTTTAGAGTTGTATTAAACTTCAACGTTGGTAGGCCAATTTAAATGGCAAGAGAAGTTATCTCTTATGGTGAATTTATCACTCAAAGACTATTTTAGAACCAGATGAATTTGTTTGTATTGTTTTACGTTCTCTGTAAATACACACGAAAATAAACACAAAAATAATTTATATACATACATACTAAAAATCTTGAATTCCTACTGAAATTAAACTTGTCATTTATTAATAATAGCTATGGGTTTACGTACTTGAAAAGGAACACTTTCCATGTTAGTATTTTTCAAATGAACATTTGTAGAATAACATGGTAACTAATATGTGTGCTTAGTGTAAATCACACAATACAGGAGCAAAACTGGAAATTATAATAAAATTATTTCCGACAAAACTGTAAGCTACAATTTTCGTGTGTATATTTCATTGATATGCTATTAATTTTACAGTTACATATATACAATAATATTTGTACAAACAAAATCAGCTTGCCTGGGCGCGTCTTATACAATGTCTGATATTGTTAGCTTGTAAAGTAAGCCTCCTAGAAATAAAATAAGTAGCTGTGAAATATGTGTTTCGAAGAGAAATTTTACAGTTATGTTTCATAAAAACTAGCTGACTCATTTAATAAGTTTGTAGTGTAAATGTAATTTTATAAGCTTACATTGCGAGTATTACAAGTAAAAGAAATATGGTTTCAATTATTGCTTTGAATTGTACTATATACTGGTATTATAAGTAAAACTTTCATTAGGTAAAGTGCATAGTACAGCATTTATAAGTAAAACAAGAATTATTAAAATCGGCCTACACATCAAAATATTTTTTTGCTTGTAAAAAGAGAAATGCACACGACGAATGAGTTGGAGGATAAAATGTGCTACTTTTGTACCTTAATGGAACTTCATTTTACCCTTAAACATCCGGTATTCACTATATATGAACAGTAATATGCACATATAAATTATACTTTCAAATTTGTTTTACAGTATGGGGGGACAAGACTGACTCTCTGGACTGTGGAATATGCCCGAGCAGAACTTATTGTCTTGCGTAGGAGGCTAGCCCTGGACGACATATGGCGTAAATGACTCTCTGCTTAACCCCACCCCCTATCCCCCTGCCATTAGTGACACAAAACAAACAGGACCACACCAAGGGGAAAGAAACGGCCAATCAGGGGCCGAGCTGGCCATACAATGTATAATATTTATTTAAAAAAATAAAGGGTTTTAATTTAAATTTTGTGATAAGTATAGGTTAACTGTGTGTTGTAAATAATTATTTAATATTTAAGCAAATGAAAAGAAAGAAAAAATAAATATCGATGCCGTCAGGAGCCGGAAAGGCAAAGCTAAGGGGCGTGGCAAGTGCGAGAATGAGAGCACACCGATTGGCTGGCGGGATTAGGCGCGCGGAGGTGCGAGTCGACAGCAGAGACGCGATTTTTGAGGGTTACTCTTGCTTGATAGCCCGGTGTGAGAAGACGTGGGACGACGTCGGTGATTGTGCTTAGCTGAGGACAATTTTGTGTTGTATTAAGTTACTCTATTTTGGTAGCCCTGCGCGGGCAGACGCAGGACGACCACGTGATATCCCGAGGTTGCATTGATAATAAGTTGTCGGTACTGAAGGACATTCGGCCACGCTTCCGAAAGACGAAGTTTTTCTGACCCCCGCGAACGCTAAGAAAAAAGAAAAAACTTTGCTGTAATGTGAAAGAATCCTTTAGGAATAATTAATAATAATAACGTCCGAGTTTCTAAAGAGCTATAGCCTAAAATCTCAAGTGAATAAAGGGACGACAGCATGGTAATATAAGTTACGACTAAGAGAAAGTATCTTAAAATATTATAATATATTTAGGTTTTTGAAATATTGCTCTGAATACATTATCTCTATTATTCTCTCCTCTCTGGAGCCAAGCATTGCTGCATGGGAAACCAAACAACTGTTAAACTACCCACGGTGCCTTGTAGAGTGGCCGATGTGACTATCTGCAGGAAGTTACGTGTCTTGATAAAAATATTGTCTTGTAGAGTGGCCGATGTAACTATCTGCTAGAAGTTACGTGTACTGACAAAATGTTGTCTTGTAGAGTGACCACTGTGACTATCTGCAGGAAGTTACGTGTCCTGTCAAAAATGTGGTCTTGTAGAATGGCCGATGTGACTATCTGCAGAAAGTTATTTGTCCTGACAAAAATGTGGCCTTATAGAGTGGCCACTGTGACTATCTGCAGGAAGATATGTGTCCTGACAAAAATGTTGTCTTGTAGAGTGGCCGATGTGACTATCGCAGGAAGTTACGTTTCCTGACAAAATGTTGTCTTGTAGAGTGGCCACTGTGACTATCTGCAGGAAGTTACGTTTCCTGACAAAAATGTTACTTTGTAGAGTGACTACTGTAACTATCTGCAGGAATTTACGTGTCCTGACAAAATGTTGTCTTGTAAAGTGGCCGATGTGACTATCTGCAGGAAGTTACGTGTCCTGACAAAATGTTGTCTTGTAGGGTGGCCACTGTGACTATCTGCAGGAAGTTACGTGTCCTGACAAAAATGTTACTTTGTAGAGTGGCTACTGTAACTTTTTGCAGGAAGTTACATGTCCTGACAAAATGTTATCTTGTAGAGTGGCCTATGTGACTATCTGCAGTAAGTTACGTATCCTAACAAAAATGTTGTTTTGTATAGTGTCCACTGTGACTATCTGCAAGAAGTTAAGTGTCCTGACAAAACGTTGGCTTGTAAGAGTGGCCACTGTGACTATCTGCAGGAAGTTATGTGTCCTGACAAAAATGTTGTCCTGAAGAGTGGCTACTGTGGCTATATTCAGGAAGTTATGTGTCCTGTCAAAAATGTGGTCTTGTAGAATGGCCGATGTGACTATCTGCAAGAAGTTATGTGTCCTGACAAATATGCGGCCTTGTAGAGTGGCCACTGTGACTATCTGCAAGAAGTTGTTTCCTGACAAAAATGCGGCCTTGTAGAGTGGCCACTGTGACTATCTGCAGGAAGTTACGTGTCTTGATAAAAATATTGTCTTGTAGAGTGGCCGATGTAACTATCTGCTGCAAGTTACGTGTACTGACGAAATGTTGTCTTGTAGAGTTGCCACTGTGACTATCTGCAGGAAGTTACGTGTCCTGTCAAAAATGTGGTCTAAATGTGGTCTTGTAGAATGGCCGATGTGACTATCTGCAGAAAGTTATTTGTCCTGAAAAAATGTGGCCTTATAGAGTGGCTACTGTGACTATCTACAGGAAGTTATGTGTCCTGACAAAAATGTTGTCTTGTAGAGTGGCCACTGTGACTATCTGCAAGAAGTTATGTGTCCTGACAAAAATGTGGCCTTATAGAGTGGCCACTGTGACTATCTGCAGGAAGTTACGTGTCCTGCCAAATAATGGGTAGTTGCAGCTGCACTTATGAGGAGTTTGTGTGGACTTATCAGTTCATTCACACTTTCCCGTCTGCTTCGTAATGTGTGTTTTAAGTGAGACAATAAGTGAGAAAGAGAACCAAAATAAAACTTTACTTGATGTCTTGAAGTACTTGTATTACTGATTTGGCCACTCAATAGTTGCCTAGACTGAAATAAAGTTGTGTATCGAGTAGAAATCTCCATGTTTCACAACAGGTAATCAAGGCTTCTCTTGTGGTCGTGTCACAAGAGGATATATAGTTTTATGCCTCGGAATGTTTACTTCCAGAATACTAGTATTTCGCCTTTTTGATTTCTGAATGGTCTCTGGCGGAACGTTCCAACAAAAGCCTCGCTAGTGTACAAGGTGTTGCCCTTTTTCACAATGTCGAGTACAACGCCCAATAGCATCATTTATAAAGCTCCTGCTAACGTCACACATGAACGTTAGAATACGTGTGTGTTGACCTACACCACTCGTAAGCGCAATTGTTCATTGACGAGGACTTTTCGTCTTATGTTTGTATCTCTTCCTTATGAAAACATATAGTTTAAATACTCTTAAGTCCCTTCAGGAGCGCAGCTTTCCTTTAACGCATTAAACGTGTCATTGAAGTATGGTCTTTGACATGCCATTACTGGAACTATGAAAGCTTAAAATGTTTTCATTACAGTAAAAAATAGTCAATATACGTCTACAAAAGAGACCACATATCCTATAAATATTAAAAATGTTAAAAATTGTTGGTGAACCGCCTCTTTGAGGCCTTTGTTCTGACTAAGTAACATGATCTGGCCGAACAAGCCGAGGATGGACGTCTGCCTGGCAGGAAAGCACTACATGGTTGTCCATCGTCAGCTCTAGTGGTCACGCTTCATCCACTCAGCTTGTGACAAATATTACCAAACACAAATGTTTAGTTAAGGCTGCAATATAAACATTACAAAGTATTACTTGCCCCCAGGCCGCGGGTTCTTGAGGTATTTAGGTGTTTGTAATACCGAGTTTAACAAGACCGGAGGAAACAAGTGCTTGAGCAGAGCAGCAGAGAACGTCGGTGGACTTTGCGTTTCGAGAGCACAAAAGAGGTTCTTTGTTTGGCGCTGATCGGAAAACTTCGCCAGGCTTCGAGCTGCTACTTCTCACGAGCCTCGTTCTGTACTGGCCTCTCCCCCTCTTTTCCCCTTCCAAGGTGGCAGCCATTTTAGATTGCTTTACATTCGTGTAGGTTAATTTAGAGGTCAAAAGTTTCTCGCGTAATTGAAGTACAGTCTTGTCAAGGTAGGGAATTACAGTGGCCTAAGAAAACCGCCCTTGTTCTAAGCGAGCAGCATTTCTTGGCATTCAGACCAACTTAAACTAAACGAATCTAATCTACACTAATCTAAACAGTCTCAGAGGACGAGGAAAGGAGGGAGATAGAACAGGGCGTGTGAGGGGTGTTGGCTGGAATCGTGGCGAAATTCCCCGATCAGTGCCGAACACCCGAGACAAGTCATCGATGGCATCGAGTGAAGACAGCTCTGGGTCGCACTAAGGAGCGTTCACCCACTTGTATTTGTTTTATCGGTAGGCGGCCTAGGAGGAGAAGATTTCGTAGAAGGCCGAGAAAAATAAATTAAACTTTGAAGGACAATGGAAGTGTGTAGGGAGACACGTGAGACACTCCTGGGACATATATACGGAGAAACATTAAAATAGCACGACTATCATATGTACGGATATTATTTTCTCGCAGTGACTTTCCTTGGACAGCTATGTATCTGTCAGTTGAAACAGAAAATGTAAAAATATGTTATAGTGATTGGCCTGAAATGTTTACTCAGTAAATATAATTTCTGTAATATTTGATTTTATTTAAAGAAAATACTTCAATCACTAACGAACCCTTATAATTGTGTTGCAGAGAAGTTTGTTCTGGGAGTTTGACGTGAGAGACATCGCATCTCGAAATGAAGATCTGTTGTTCAACCTCTCTGTTTCAAGTTTGGGAGAAGAGCAGAAACCTGCTGATAACACGCACATTCTTCATATGAAAGTACTACATTAGTAAGGTTAGTATTCTACTTTAAATTACTACGAACTTTAATGTATTTAATACAGTTATCAAGAACCATGTTGTGCTTGCCCTGGACATAACGAATCTAGAACGCCATGACAAGGTTTGGCTCTTCACTTCGAGAGGTCATTACGTGAGGTTCAGGTTTTTTTTAAAATTAGATTTTGACAGTAACTATTGATTAAATAAAAATCATTTTCTTGATTGGAAAACAATACGTCATGAAAAAATACCCTCTTATTTTATTTGACAGGTAACATGAATACTATTATTTCTATATTCGGCATTTGAATCATCTAATTTATATCGAGTGGTGAAGGGATGATAAAGAATATTGGTATTAGGTAAAACAAAGTTAATAATAATGAAGAGGGAACATTTTTAATATGAAATACTTTTGTAACTGTTCGCTTTAAAAATACGCGTCTTTTTTTTTGCAGCAGCTGGGTCGCACTACAGAACGTTCACCCACTTGTCCTTGTTTTATCGGTGGACAGGCATTCGACTAACGTTTGGGAATGAAGCACAAAGGAGGAGAACGGGAGTTTCTTCAGGGACTGTAATATTACTAATTACTTCAGAATAAAATACTTAGATTAATTCAGATGAGTACTGCGATCTGCAGAGAATTATAACAAAATAATTATGCAATTACTTAACATTGTAACTTGAAGTTCAAAACATTCGCTCATTGGCATGCAAAAATTATTATAGCATCTTAAGATTCTTTAAAAAATACTTTATTCCTGTTAGTAACTCTTTAGTTATGTATATTGTTATTTTATTGCTTAAATGTTAACCATACTTCAGTAATTACTGAAAAATAATCCCTATAACGTTTAAAAAGAAAATATTTGTATAGTAACATAGTATACCACAGTCTATGTAGGCTTGACAAAAAACAACAAGAACCGTTCTGTGCAGCGATGCTGTCAACTCATCAAAAACTTTACTATTAGAGAAATAAAGTTTATAAAATTCACGAGTTTAATCCGCCAAATCAGTTATATGGTTATTTAGGGTTTTGCATTAAAGTTTAGTACTATCAAATCACACAAACTTGACGTGGCTACTTGTGTGGATGTATATTGCGTGCTCGAGTCCAATAAGTTCTAAGCGCTAAGGGCGACACAGCAGCACATAACATATCATCCTAGCCTCTATGCAATAGTCAATGAACTAGTGTGAAGTCTTATCGCTGATAACTTGCATCTATGAGACATTCAATTGTGATCTTGTTTTTACCGTCAAAATTAATACCGTAAACATAAAATATCGTCCTTGAAAAAATACCGAAAATAAACATATTTTCAAAATTTTGGCCGCTAGAAAATAGGCATTGAACATAATTGTAGGACTTGACAAGGGTAGAATTGCGCGTCAGTTTCAATGAATGCTATTCGTGAGTCATAGTTCTCTAACAAACTTGTGTCGACTGAAACTATGCACAACGCTCGATGGCTTGGGCAGGCGACAACCTTGAACAAACCTTCTATGACTTCTTGGATCGCAATTACTCGACTAACAGCCGTGGCGGATATAAATAAGTTACAAATGTAACTAATTTTATTTCTTGAGCACGTGGCTGCATCTCCCCCAGTCGGCGTCATCAGCGCAGCGTGGCCATATTTGAAACACTGTGTCCACTGGCCAAGGTATGACCACGCCCCTATTTGGTTGCTATACAAACAACTGCAATGTCGTGCCCTGCCACATTCGCGCTCGTATTCCAAGATTTTATAATTATTTTGTGTGGCTCGTTAACCCATTAGCTTTTAAGAGAGTGGTTCGCCCAAAATTGTAGTTGTTTTAATAACTTTTATATTTGTGCAAGATATGGTTTATTATGAACACCTACTCTGTGACTATTTTTTACTCAAATTAAAGTTGTTTAGATTTCATAGTTATTGTATTATGTCATGTCAAAGTCCAAATTTGCACAAAACTATTTTATACTTGAAAAGAAAACAAATCAACTTACCAAAATGAAATAATTCACACTGAAGAACAGTGTCACGGTCTTTCCCAAGATTTGTACAAGTGCAGTACTGAACTTTATTTTGTATTCAAAACAATTGCTACATTTAAAATAAAAATTGTGTTATTTTTTTAAAATAAAAAATAAAATTCAATGCGATTTTATACAGGTCTCAGCGTATTCCGCAAGATTGACTCCTTCTTTGTGAATTATTCAATTTCGGTAAGTTTAATGGTTTTCCTTTTCTAGTATAAAACAGTTTCATGCAAATTTGGACATTGACATGACATAATACAATAACTATGAAAGTTATAACGTTGTCAACACGGTAAAACACAGCCATAGTGTATGTCTACATAACAAACAATCACAAACATAAGAATTATTAAAACAATTAAAATGTTGGTGAATCACCCCCTTTATAAGTACTACACTGATGAGAGAACATCAGTCAAACTTGAATTACTTAAAAATTATCTAAATTACACGTTATTTTTCCAGTCTACGAGCCGTAATATGAATCTTGTGATCCAAAGTTGCCTTAACAAGGAAACAGTTAAAAATTATAAATCATACTGAAGTAGCTATGTGTAATGATTTATTAGGATCTGCCGGCTCTCACTTAAACTACGGTACACGTGTTAACGTGTATTCACACATACGGAGCTATTTTTCAAAGAATTTACAAAAAATCGCAGTTCAGCCGAGGGTTGCTAAGGAATACGTAGCCTACTGCACGCTGTACGCGCATCAAAAACTTACTTCGGGAACTTCTATATGCTGCGCTGAAAAAGTATTCTTGATATTACTGTGTCTCAAAATATTCTACTCATAAAGAAACACTATTTAAAGGTCTCGCAGTGAATTATTTTGTATTTCCCACCAATGGTATTTTATGTTGACCACTTAATCTCTCGCTATAAAGAAATGGCGACAAACAATAGCCGAGTTAGTTGAGTGCTTCGACTGTAAGGGCGATGGGTAGAGGTACGTAAAGTTCGCAGATACATTCCAGGTCAGGTTGAACGCCAAAAATGTATACTTCACTATCAAGTCTGTGATTAGTTGGCAGCTGTCACGAAACACATTTGACCACTGCAAGCCAGTAGTAAATAAGAAAATAATTCATAGAGCTATCGCGTGCTACCAGCTTGTACTGTTATAAGCCAATGAATAATTGAGTGTGTCCAATGCGTGTATAGGACTGAGAAATATAGGCTGCTGCCACATGAATCCGCGAAATTGACGTACCTCTAGCGATGGGGCATTTGATGCGCGTGCAGTGTCACCCTTCCCGCTACCTCACGCATGTGACACAGACAATTGAAACAACACCAAGCAGGTGGGTTAATTAAGTTTATTTATTTATTTTTTATTTATTTATTTACAAAAATATTACAGTGGCTGCCAAACAGTCTTATTAGACCACACCAGGAAGGCACTACATTACAAAACAAAAAAGCACAAAACATGACAACACAAGACAGGTGATTAAACATATTAATTCCGTGAGGAATAATAAACCAAGTGATATCTGCAGTAATAAGTTTATAGCGTAAGTAAATTATTTCATCAAATTAACTTACTGCGGCAGAACAGAAGTCATTATAAAATATTTACAACTTTGATCTACCGCTAACAGATTACGTCTAACAATGTTTTGAGACAAAATAATTTTTTATTAAATGGACCAAATGATAAACAAATTTTGTTGACGTGTTTAGTACAGCGTTCAATTACTCTTCCAGATTGACCAGAACAGAAAATAAAGGTGTTTCTTCTTCTGTAATTTGGAATTTTCAGGGATAATGACTTGTGGATCTCAGTACAATCAAATATCGCAAAAAAACATTTCAAAAGAAATAATGCATCAATAGCAACTCTTCTATATTATAATGAATGTGTATTATATTTATTTAGAACTTCATTAAAAAATAAAACTTGTCATATCTATGAAATATCTTTAATATATTATTTTAAAAACTTTAATCTGAATGTTTTCAAGGCACTTAGAGTCTGTTTCCGTAATGGAATTCCAAACAACAGAGCAATATTAAAGTTTAGATCTAACTAAAGAGTAGAACAAACAAAGAAGAGAATCGCTATTAGTAGCTTGTTTAGTGACATGAGAAATTAGACCTACAGTTCTAGATACACTATTAACTAACATATCAATGTGGTGATGGAACAATAGTTTTGTATCTAACAATATTCCTAGATCGCGGACAGTTGTCACGCGGTTTATTACGGTCTGTTTTATATGGTAGTTATAAATCAAAGAATGTGTCTTTCGAGTAAAAGTTATGCATTGTATTTTTGAAATATTAAACTCCATTTAATTTCTAGAACACCAACTGACAATAGCGTCTATATCTGCTTGTAATTTGAGGCAATTCGTTGCATCTTTGATCACTTTAAATATCTTATGGTCATCAGCATAAAGTAAACAACTTTAATATTTTATACACAGCACAATATAATTAACAAAAATATTAACCAATAAAGGAGATAAAGTGCCCCCTTGAGGAACTCCAGAAGCTATATAAAATTTAGAAGATAAAACGTTTTCAATTTTAACTAGAAAGTTTCTTGACTGTAAGTAACTAGTGAAACCATTTTACATAGCCCCTATCTCAGCCAAAAGCAGAAAGTTTATTTGGAATTATAAAATGTTGACAAGTATCAAAAACTTTACTGAAATCAAAATATATATCATCATTCTGTAATCTGGAGATAGTATCTGTATGGATTTTAGTAATAAAATTAAATAAATTAGTAGTTGTTGTTCTTCCAGCCATGAAACCATGTTGTCTATCAGAGATGTGATTTTTTAAATGAAAGAAGAGGTGTTTGTGAATTATCTTTTCAAAAATCTTAGAAAAAGAGCTAAGTTAAGTTATTGGCCTGTAGTTAGAAGGGTGACATTTATCACCCTTCTTAAATATGGGTATAACAATGGCAGTTTTGAAGGAATTAGGAAAAATTCCTGTGGAAAGACTGGTATTAAATATATGAGCCAATATAGGAGCAAAAATTCTTGAACACCCTTTAATTATAAAGCTAGGGATCTTATCATAACACACAGACTTACTTGATTTTAAACACTTAATTGCCCACAGAACCAAACTTGTGTCTACAAGAGGTATAGATAGATGCAATTTAGATACATCGTTGTCTGCCACTATTTTGCAATTATTTTTAGATTTCACAAACACGTCAGAGAAACTTTTGCCAAAATGGTTTGCAACAAGGGAAGGTTCAGAGATAATTTTTCCATCTACATTTAGATTAATGTTTTCTTTAAAACCATTTTTCATAAGTTTAACAAAGTTCCAAAATTTCTTTGGGTTAGATTTAAGTTTTTGGTTGACAGATCTGAGCCAATTCAGCTTACAATTTTTTATTTTTGTTTTGACTAGTTTCCGTAAATTGAAAAAGTTGTTATAGTTATGTCTTGTTTGGTTTCTTTTGTATATTTTATGTCGGCGTTCTTTAGATTTAATAAGTCTGATTAGTTCTTTAGAAAACCATACAGGATATTTATTGGTTTTACATGTCCTAGTAGGTATAAAGTGATTAATAACATCACATACCTTAGTTGATAAATATTCGACCATGTCATTCACATCAGTCATAGTATATATATTGTTCCAGTTAGTATCTCTTAGGGATAAGACTACAGACGAATAGTCACCCTTAGAATAATCCCTTGTTACATAGTCATTGTTGCAGTTGAGTTTAGGCGGAAATTTCAATCCAAAATAACAGGTTAATGCGGGATGAAACCCATCTTCATTTACCAAAGGGTCGTCACATTTCGTTGGCGAATGAATAAATTCGTTAGAAAATAATAGATCTAATAGAGAGGTATCATTATAAAAACAGACTTAATTGATTGAAATAACGTAAAAAGTAATTTTTGTTAAGTCTTTGTAGTATGGCATTAACGGCGCCTCATCATTAGGAAACTTCTGCATCTTATGCCTGTAAAGTGCTTATAAGGCGCTTATGAAAATTCACTCGTTGCAATAGGGTAGGTTATCTCAGTCAAATTACCAGGTTTTGTCAATTACGAAGAACTGATAATCACTACATTGTATTAAATATTTTGCTAAATACTGCACAAATAGTGCATTCCTACACGTATTATATTGTTACAAGTTTGAGAGCACAAACTTTATATGTGGGCAATTCCCATGAGTTCTTTGGGATAGAGGTCTTATAATTACAAATAAAAGAGTTAAATTAAGTACTGGATTTAATAGCTCACAAAGCTACGAAATACACAAAACAGTAATCAACTAGAACTCTCACAACACAATTAGTTATGCATACAATTACTCCTGTGTCG
>PNEQ01048878.1:0-23066 GCA_003012365.1 Medauroidea extradentata
TTGTCCTAAAAGTCACTTGGCCTAAACGTCATATGATCTAAACGTCACTTGCCCTAAACGTCACACGGCCTAAAAGTCACTTGCCCTAATCGTCACTTACCCTAAACGTCACTTGCCCTAAAAGTCACTTGGCCTAACAGGCATTCAGCCTAAAACTGTTTTAGGTCATATGACTTTAGGTCAAATGGAGTGTACCCTTCAAAACCACCACTTAGCGTGGATTCGAATGCTAGCATTCACACGCGGTGTTTCTACTTTAACAAGTACGTACGCGCGTAAGTGAAGTGGTGGTTGTGAATCCAGCTTAATAATTGTTCTTCTAAGATATTTATACGCTATTTGGAACGTACTGTACGAGAATCATGGCCACTTCCCTCCGTATTCCTGTCTGAGCAGTCTGAGGACTGAATTCGTGGAAATCGTTTCTGTGAACTTCCGAAGAGCATGTATTCAGATAATTAATGGTAATTAAAGCTCCCTGATAGCGATATTTATTTTTCCTGTCAGCATTGTTGTGTCTTTTCTTATTATGGTACAATAAACACAATATTGAAAGCAATAAAACGTATTGTTTGCCTCAAATGACAGTAATGCAAATGTGTCATAATAATAACATTCTAATGATAAAAAATATAATCAGACCCTAATTGCTATTCTTAATGACAGGAACTTATTTGAAAGTGCTTGCTTTAGAGCATAGCTTACGCATTAATAACACAAGCGAAATAGATAATTACAATTAACAATTGGCCGTACATGTAGAAAAGTCAATAGTATCAAAAATTAAACAAAGAAAATGTTTGATAGTCATATGAAGAGTAATATGTGCCTTTGAGTAACATATAACTAGCTTTGCGAACCCTTTCATACAAAAACTTTGTGTGTTACTGCGTTAGCTAAATTCTTAGTTTTTAACGTTTGCAATTTGCAGTTTTTCTTGGTTCAGAATAATGGTATTAAAACCATTGTAAAATTATTAAAAATTTTTACGTGGAATTCATCACGGTTTTTTTAGTCAGTAAAATTACTTACGCTAACGACAAAATTCGTCCAAAAAATATGAATACTTTTTCTTATTTTTAACCGGTTTAGTGTTTAAGTATAATCGAACGGGTTATGTGCCGAGTATTTTTCTATAAGTGCAGATTAGTAAGCAGATTGCTTTCTAATAAATTATTGATTAAATTTAGCCTGGTTTTGTGAAATTAAAGGCCCACATTTTAACTGTGATAAGAAGAAAAGGTTTGGTTTAATCTTAGTTATCATGGGGTATCTCTTTCCCTCAAGCTATGACAATAGAAACTGCTATGCGTTTATGCGGCCCTGCTATTCGTAACGCAGTATGTTTACGTGTCTGCAGGAGATACATATGCAAACATCTTGTGAGTAACGATATAAGGATTGACGATTTGGGGATACTGATGTTGATCCCTTTCTGTTGACAGTCGGCACGATGGGTGCTCGAGATCTCTCCGGAACACAGATACGTACTCAGACGAAGAGGCATCTCATATGCTTCTCGTCGCGAACGTGTGTCGGCGAGGTGGGAAAGGGGTTAAAAGTGAGGGAGAGAAAGAGTATGCCTCTGTTTCATTCCACTTCACCGGAAAATCAAATGCGCCCTTCATCCTTCGGTTGAAGAAACACCTCCAGCCCATTGTGCCTTCGAGATGACTCCCAGAATGTCCTCCTGCCAATATTGATGTCTGTGAAGTGCTGCGAGCTCGTCGGCTTGGAAATGGATGATGCATACAGATCGGCGTTCCTTTCTTCCGAACCTTGTCGGTGAGGGGGGCGGGGGTTAGAAGTTGAAGTGAGGCGAATACAAAAGACAACGCCTACTTAAACTTCACGCGAAAGGGGCGGTGGAGGGTGTAAAGTGTTGTTGGGGTGGGTTGGTGGGTCAGTTCTCCCCCGAATTTGTTGGCCCCGAAGAAGTTTTGGAATGCTGGAGACGTGGTGCCTATTCAACATCGCCATTCCTCCCGTCCTCAAACTTTTATTTTCTTCGCCGAATGAACGTTTGGACGTTTCGTGAAGCCGAGAACAATTAAATTTGTCCTATTCTAGTAAAAGTTGGAGTTAGAGCGATCCAGGGGAAATTTTGAACTCTGATGTAACTTTCTCGTTGGATGGATATAGTCCTACAAGTTTTTTCGTGTGGATACGTTTTATATATCGGTTGAAGTAAGACCGAAAATTGTTATTTTTTCACTTAGGAAATGTTTAATCCTCCCTAAAAATATTTTGAATGTATCAGTCATTTTCTTATTCAATTTTTTTTCCGTTATTCTAATTTTATAATAAATTGGAAAGGGAAATCGTAATAGAAACTACAAATCATAGAGCTTTTTGTTTTCACTGTGATGAAGACTAATAATTTTAATTTTTATATAGTATTTGTTGTAATTTATGGTTATGAACAACTTCGGAAATATGGCCTATTTGTGTCTACTAAAAATATTGTTACATATATCAAGACAACAAAAACTGTCTATTTACTATATTAAAGAACCGTAACTGTATGTTTATTTGTATCTGTCAGTTTAGGGTTTTAAAACATATGCAACAAGATATAAGTATTTTTTAACTATTTAAGAAATGACAGTTATTAAATATTAAGTATTTTTTTGATATTTTTTATTGTTTTCGGAACTACAGTTTAATTATAAAGTAAGGGCCTAAAACACTAAAAATAAAAATAAAAAAAACATTTAAAGTGTTATCTTACAGCGGCAAACCAGATTAAATTTATGAGAATTTCCCAAATATGAAGATTTTCTGGTACTTGTCATACATTTATTTTGATATAGATACAACAGAGATTACGTATCCTGTGTACGTGTGTTTGAGAGTGAACATGAAACGGAGCCAGTGATGACGCATTTTGAATTATTTCTACTTTTGCTAGAAACTTAGAAGAGTTATATTTTTGTATAATTTTTTATATCAATGTTAAAATTATTTTCAGAATATTTGCTTTCCCTATCCCTAAAAATTTACGTGTCATAACCTAAAAACAAGTTATTGTTCTTCTCAACTAACTTGATGGATAAGCACCACTGAAGTGCGTGTGTATGTATATATATATATATATATATATATATATATATATATATATATATATATATAGAGAGAGAGAGAGAGAGAGAGATAGAGAGTTCATGTTTTAGCATCAGCT
The DNA here is from genome assembly GCA_003012365.1 of Medauroidea extradentata. Taxonomy (NCBI): domain Eukaryota; kingdom Metazoa; phylum Arthropoda; class Insecta; order Phasmatodea; family Phasmatidae; genus Medauroidea; species Medauroidea extradentata. Next base: position 3,182 of record PNEQ01048878.1, read on the forward strand.
TCCATAACTAATAAAATATGTAATAGTAAATTTAACTCGTAACGGCAAATTTAAAAATAGTCAGATAAACAGCGCCATATAAAAAGTTTAATTAATTAATATAAATTAAACAGACACGTTATTTGAAAAAATATGATTCATAATTATGTAACATATGATATAAAATTTTAAATTATCATCAGCTGAAATTTAGATTTCGCAATAAATTATAAAACATAAAGTTTTTTTATCCTTTAGTTTATAGTTACTATAATTTAATATCGAAGAGCATAAAAAACCAATTACCCTTTTCTGTCAAAATATAATAAACTTACGTGCGACTATTCTAAACATGGTAAACATTAAGAGAATTATGGAGTATGTTGATTTGTTTTCAAAATATAATAACGGAGTCAGTTAAATTACGTCAGACGTATGCAAAGTTTTTAGCTATAATTTTAATATTCAACCTTTCGTTTGAGAAGTAGGAGAAACTATTAAATAATGTACACGTGTATGCTATAGTTTCAACTGTAGGCGTTTTAATTGGTAAATATCATTGTTACAATTTCCAATTTGAGCAAAATACACCAATTTGTACGAGAACAGCTACATTATTAAAAATACAGTTGGCAAACATTTACAGGTATGCATTATTACGTCTTTACAGAACTAGCACTGAATGTTTGCTTAGTTAAATTGTTGTTTTAGAATGTACTAATTGAAACTTTCGTAGAACTGTAAAATGCAGCGTAGAAAATGTTAAAAAATAATTAAAATATCTGTGTGTTATATTGTGGTATTTTGAATACTTGCCCTACGACTTATAATATATGTAAAATACCCGTTACCATTATTCAGATGCTGTTTGCTGTCTCAAAAATGAGTTTTTCATAAAAAAAAATATTGTGTTGAAATCAGCCAAGGTAAATACATACGAAATGTTTATGATGAACATCCAAATTAATGGATTACTGTTAAATGTAGTTATTATCCAACAAAATATACTGTTTCACAACAGTGAATCCTAAGTTGTTGACTTAAAGGGGTAGCTTTGCCAAGCTCACAATTTTGGCCTTGGTGGATAAAGTTAAAATATTTTATCCTTATACTCCTGTCATATACGCCTATTTAAACTAATTATAGACAAAACCGTTCCCGAAAAATTTAAACCAACATTTAATCAAATTAAAATCCACAGTGCTCACGTTTGTGAAAATTCAAATGACAGAGGATCACATGTACAGTTTGTATTCTGTTATGGAAATGAGCATGATAACATTCCCCATGTGAACTTTGCTCCACGTACTTTTATGCCTTCTCTCCCACTAAATTTAACGTCCTTCATATCTCGGCCCTAATGTAATTCCTTGCAACTGTGTTCGGAATAGTCATTAAACTTGTAATGTCGCTGTATCTCCCGAACTAGAATCCATTTTCTAATATGCACGTGATCTGTGTTGACGGAATAGTTCCGCAAGTTATGGCCCATAAATGCGCGTCACACGCACCCCTTCGCTGTCTTCCATAAACCTCATCTAGCGGCACGTACTTCTCCAAGTTCTGGAATCCAGATACATCTCCACTGACGGCCATATTAACACCTCTTCCGATGTGCCAGGCCAAGATCTGCGGCGTTCATAATGTCGTGAGATAGAAAAACATGCTATAGAAAATTATTTTCGTATATTTATAATTTCGTATACAATTCAAACATCCTAAACGTAGCCTCAGATAAAGAACTTCGGCCACTTTATTAGGGAAACAGAGCATTATGATGACGCCGTTTTTCACTGATTGTTGTTTGTGCCAACTTAGGAGGAATAATTTCAATGATCTAACTATAGTTAAGTGAAAAAATTCGCAAATTTACACCTGTATCAAACAATTTCAAAATCCAACTCATTATATTTACAGTAATTTAACACAAAACGTTGTTAATGATCATGAGAATTTTGCGTTGTAAATAAAGAATTTACTAATAGATGATGAAAGCTAAGTGCAAAATAAAAACGCTTTCCTTGGCCAAAAAAAAAAAAAAATGATAAAATTGGAGCCACTGCAAATTTACTATACTGCAAAGAAAAATGTTGTTTTTGAATTGCAGTAACGGTAACATAAATTGTGTTATTGTTGAAATGATATATTTGATATCTTTGTGGTGAAGTTAATTTTATTATTTTCAAGACAAACTTAATATCGAAAAATTATTATCTTTGCTACAAAGATAATGAACATTATTTCCAAGATATCGTTTTAGTTATAATGTGACACAAAGCATACGTTTTCCATGATTGCTTTGCTTAAGGCAAGATCTTTTACAGCATTCTAGATACATTTGCGTTTAAAGTTACTTTGGTGTAGATAATTTTTAAACAAAGTTTTGCTGTGGCAAAGTGTTTTTACTGCGTGTTTGATATAAGTGACCAAACAGACTATATGAATATATTTTTAAAATGCAATTTTGTATTATGTCTTGGCGGAATGGAATGCATCTTAAATAATACATGTGACATATTTTAACAAAAAAATATATATAACCACAATCTTACAGTTACTTCATAAATCAGCTCACTAGTTCTGTGATAAGGGAAAATGTATTGCAAAAGAAGAAAATGGCGTCACTTATTTAAGACTGAAAATTCCTATCTATTCATTAATTTACCCTTGCGTAGTATTAAATCAAGGCAATCCAATACAAAAAAGGCGGAGAAAGAAACTCACTGATCTAAAATATCTTACCCATTAAGTATATGGCCCATAACGGAAACAGGATGAACTGCTGTTTGAAAAATTATTAAAGACCTGAAAACGTATATTTAAACTTAATGTTTATTGTGGGTGCTATCGCTACAAAATTCAAACAGTTGTTTTTAACGTATTGCATTTTGCACACGTATATATAACAATGTAATTATTAATCATTTTAACGATTTTACTTATGATCGGATACGGTACTCGTTATGAATAAATATTTTTGTACGAGTTTCTAACCCCCCTTTTGCCCCCACCAAGATCCATGAAAATGATACGAATTATTAATTTATAATTTGAGAAGTTTCACTAAATATTTCCAGAGACATTCACACATTGCTTGATTAATAGCGGTGTAATAATTAAATGTATGTTAAACCCGTACATTTAACAAATTAGAATAAGAATTATCTATAATTTTCACAATTTTATTTGTTGACTTTGATAAAACAAATGTATTATTTTTATCTCAAGGGAAAAAAATAAGACTACTGATTCTTAAGAATATAGATTAACTTTGGTGACGTAGTTGACGTTTCCAAGTCCAAATATTGAATTGTCTTCTTATTCACTATTTAAAAACTTCACAATTCAAAATGAACGTTGTAAGAGAAGGGAAAGTTAATGTGGTGTTATTTTAAGCTAAACGCCCACCGTACTTATTAAGAATTAATTTTAACACACAACGGCTAATGTTCAATATCTTAGTAACGATTTTAAATTGAAAATTCACGGAACGTCATAAAGTTATATAAGTGACAGAGAGAGTAGTAATTTGGCGCATTTGGCTTCAGTTTTTTGTTAATAGGCTGCGTCATTTCTTCTGTTAATAATATTAATTTTTGTTTAATAAATGGAAGATGTGACAAATAACCGGTAGTATTCATTTATAGGAACGTCACATTTTTCTAATAGGTGCATATTATTGGATGAAATCGGCAGTGGGAGTTATTAAGTGTTGATTATTTGGACAGAGATAAATTTTATATTAAAATTTTAATTAGCTTAATTATTCGTTGTTGCGCTTTAATATTTCGAATACAATGTACGTAATGGAAGGTAAAGTATTTAGCCACGCCCCTATTGAAATATTTTCAGTTATATCTTGCCACATTATTAATCTAGAAGGAATTAAGAAAACTTAATCGTAATAAGTGACACGAGCTGGTAAGGAGGTATACTATTATATTTCATGAATAAAAACCTTTGAAAATAATGAGTTTTTTTTGCTTAATACGGTGACACACCTATCAGTTTGTGCAAAGAAATCTTACTATGAAATATTAATATGCATTTGTAAGATATTTAGGCGTAGTTTAGAAAATAGCATATCTTTTGAAAGGTTTATCACCATAATTTCGCAAAGAAAAATTTAACGCTATTATTAATAAAAATAAAACAAATACCCTGTGTTGAATTATAAAGGAACAACATATACCGGACAGTCATAATTAAACAGTTGTTTCTTTTTTCGCACTGAAAGCAAATGTTTGCTAACGGATCGTGCGAACGTTGTTTAATTGAAATTTATAGAACTCCAATAAGCAAACAGGAAGTGATATATTTTGTGTCTGAAAATTGTATGCTTGGTTAAATGGAAAATGCATTGCTTTCACAAAGTCACAAATATTTGATTTTTCAAACCATGAAATACACCACCCAGAAATACAAATCCTTTCCGGTTTTTGTGTTTGGTATGTAAACGCAAACTGCAAATAATTTTTATGCAGTACGAACGTCGGTATGAAATTTCCGAACAGCTCGCAACCATACACGTTAACGGGAAGAGCTAGATGCACAATTTTTTTTATAGATTTTCTGTAATAACTTGTTTAAATATATTTTGGTAAATGTGGCTACATTGATCCGTAGAAGATATTTGTGATGAATTTTGGACATCATAATAGTGATATGTGTTCATCATATATTGGCCTTGTAATCATTCTTGAAAGTTAACCTGTAATTCCCTTGCAAATAATTTGCGTAACAAATTAATGAAAGATTTCATTATTGTTCACGTCAAGAACTTTATCAAGAATATCTCTTATATCTTGTCAAAGAGAAAGTTTTGGTAATATAACTTGAATAAATGCAATGGCTCGAAAACAAAATACAATAACATTACCTGACACACACACTTATGGAAGAATAATCGTTCTGTAAATAAGAAAGTATGGATCCTCTGTTAAAAAATTTTATTTCGAAAATTTTATGTACAGTTAGCAGCAGGCAGATTTCTGACTAAGGGCGAGTTACAAAATGAAGAAATTAAGTAAGCTTTAAATGGACACCGTATCTTCTTTTGGCTTACTGAATATTCTTATGCATAAAAATTTTTTCTGTTAAATTTTGAAATTACATTGGAAACTTTTTTTTATGTGCCGCTATAAATACGACCGTTACGTTAATAATGATTACCAATTTTATATTAGAATTACTATTACGCCTAACTTCCACAAATGTAAATTTGTATACTGAAGTCGCAGCTGCTATTTTAAAGGGTTGCTGAGTAATATAAAACGAATAGTTAATATTTCCTTTTATATATTGTACACGTATGTCAATTGTATGCCATAGATTCTAATCTACTACATAAACGCGCTATTTTCTCGTAAACATTACATAATAAATTAGAGCCGTGTAGTTGATACTATTTGCACGCAAAGTGTTCCGTGGATGTTAATGTGATATTGTCAATGCGAGAGTTCTCATTTTCGATTCTCAACAGTATCAATTTAATGTAGGCCTACCACTAAACCAATATTTCGATTCTCTGTTCAAATAAGAACTTTTGGGCATAAAAACAAGAACAACATTACATTTGTTTCAGCAAGAAAAATGTCTATGTAGCTGTTTTACAAACTATTTACTTGGTTGCGTAAACCATATTTCGTTTTGCACAACTAAAAAATTTGCCTCACTGTGTTGTTGAAAGCAGTTTATCGGCATGGACGATGTTGCAATGTGACATAGCATACCAACATCGTGGTGGTTAAAATTTGTTAAAATGTTTTGAAGTAGTGTGTTTCTTATAGGTAAAATTCACAGTAATCGGTATCTGAAAAATTACAAAAGATTATTACATATTATTGTTGTGATATTCCTAGAAATCACAGATCTATTAAATTATACTTGTCTAATTCGAATGCTTAATAAAAACTTTTCGTCGAATTATACATTTGGGTTCAATAGGATATTTCATCTGACGCATGGGACCTAACTCATCACATGAATATCACTTTAAATGCTTGTATAAAGAACAGTTTAACAAAATAGTTTTGCTTGATTTAGTAAACTAATTTCCCAAATATGACTCAATTTCTGTAATAACGAATACACTGATATCCTGTAAAATAGATTAAATGAGTAATAAATTACAACGCGATATCATGTTTTAATAATCAACCATTTAAGTATGAAATTCGGTATTAATAGATTCATAATTTCCTGAAATAACGTAAAGTGGCATACGTAACTTATGAGTTTCCAACATATATACTTCCAGTCGAATATTTTGTTGTTCGTTCCTACACTATCAGTGCAATCTTAGTATGAAACGAAATTGCATCGAATTAGGTAAATATAAATATTTAAATTTTTCGTTAGATTTTCTAACGTGTACACACGCCAGCTTGTAAAATTATCCAAGGATATAAATAACGTACTCTTGGTACACTGATAGACAAGTATAATTTTTTCCTATTCATTATAGAATTCCAAAACTTTTTCAAAATATTTAAAGAAAAAAGTAAACAGTGGTTTTAGTGGCGTTTAATTTATTGCATTTACAATTAAATATGGCTATTATTAGTTCTAAACTAATAGTGCCTGAAATGTTCAATGAATCATAGAATGACACTTATAACTTTAAAAAATACTATATTTCAATTTTGTCCACGTGTTTCGTCACAATGAGACTGGTAATCGTTCTTTCGTTACGAATAGGCTTTTAAAGACCTGCACTAGGCAATATGCGTGTAAGAAAGTATCGGTTCGGCTCCATAAGCGACTATTTGTAATTCACTAACATTGCATAGGGAAAACGGAAACACAGTGTTTTGTCGATTTGTATATCACAAACTTTTGTTGTAAAATAACTTTATAACATTTTACTTTGAGTCCCTGCAATTTATACTGGATGCGACACATTTTGTTCTGCTCATCACAACAATATTCGTGAAATCTAATATGATAAAATTTATTGCGGTGGTTGCAAATAATTCATTTTTAAGCTCTGACTAAAATTTGGCATTATTCATTATGAGAACATGCGTAAGTTAGTAGGTTTCAGTTTATTATGGTGTATAGTTTGCTGATGTGACATTTAAACATATAATAGTTTTTGGCACTAAATCCAGTTTAGGTGTCTTGTCCAGACGAAATTAACAACTGAATTCCTGTGTAATTTTTTTGTAATATGATAGTTTGCGTTTCAAAAAGGCAATTGAATTACTGTAATTTCGTGCTGTTTTTTTATACAGGCATACATTATGCTTGGGAAATTTTGCGTGTATCGATATCAACGATTTACGTTTCATGATTTCAGACGATTATTATATACAGAATTTTGATATCTGTTAAAAAAAATTGCATGTATCTCAATATTCTGTTTCTGGAAATAAACAACCTGCAGTTGAAAAGTATTACTCTTGAAAACGTGTCGTGTTTGCAGTTTATTAAGCGAGAGCAGTGATTACAAATTATTTTACTGCACTATTATACTGTTACTGATATTACATCAATAAATTATTCCGAACTTTGAGCTTAGAGAAAGGTTACTTCCATGTATAACATTGAATTACATGGTTTACATTTCGCTTTTTAAATATTAATTTCCTAGGAAAAAATATAACTTTGCTTTCACACTTCTGAATATTTTACGATGCTCTTCTGCAGGCTTTTGTCGAGAGATGAAATTGAAGCTTATCATTCTCTCGACAGCGCTGGTAAGAAAGAAGGCCCGAGTGATTTAGAGCACGCATTAATCTCGGATTTTTTTCAGTTTTATCAGCTAATATTTCAAAATTTTCCACAGCCCATACACCAATATTTCTTTTTATTGAAGTGTCATGTCTTGTATATATGAAACGAAAAATATATAGGAATTTAACTATATGTTTACCACATATCGTGACATGCAAATTAAATAAATAAAACATATAATTTATTTATTTCACTTTTGGATGAGGAATAAGCAACACGGAATTATTGTGTTGAGTATTTGTCATACAAGTTAAATAACTTGTTGAGAATGCAGTCTAAGATTTAAATAATTTGAATTATTTACAGTGTATAACCAGTAAAGGAAACATATAGTTTTAATTTATGTATTAAAATTCCATGACATCATTCGCAATGTTAACCACATATACTGTCAAAATATGCATGCTGAATATTTAAAATATTAAAATTTCCGAGCAACATTCCGAACACAATCAAACTGAAACTTCTGATCTGACAAATTTTGCAGTTTATTTCACAAAATACGTTTTGTTGAAACACTTTTGTTACAAAATTAGCCAACGGTTGGCTATGGAGTTTTATGCACGTTAGCATATTTTGTTGACGTAAAAAATCTCAAAAGAACATCAGTCATTTCTTTCTGAATCATAGCGTGGTACTATACTGTATTAATTCTGCAACCACTACGAAATTATTTACTATAAATTGTTTACAAAGTTAAATTCTGGAACACTATTATGTAAAAAAATTATAAAAAAAAGTTTTAAATTATTTGTGTATACGTTCATAAAACCACAAATTCCAAAATATAAGGTAAAAATTTAACTGGCTTAGACTAAATAATAATAAATGTATAGTTACTGAGGCAAGAAATTCGCTCGCGAAGATCACATCTGTATATTTTAATATTGACCACACCGTTTTTTATACTTATTTTATTTTATATACTAGCCGGCCGGCTGCGACGTTGCCTGCGTGAAATTATGTAATGTAAACATTAACTTTGGGTAAAATATGTGATGAAGGCACTTAACAACTAGCGTACTCAATTGCAGTGAACTATAAGTTGTCTTAGATCAGTGTAAAGAGCGCGCGCAATATGCTCGTATGATGTCATAGTAATTCCCATCGCAAAGTCTTGCACGGTAAACGAACCCGTAACCCCACCTTTTCCACACCACAAACTTTATACAATACCTTAGTGAATGTTAAAGGCATGCCGTGATAATTCGTTCGTATTTAGTGGCTACAGTCCATAGAGGTTTTATTTATCAGTACGTTGGCAAAAAGAAACAACTGTTGAATTATTTCTCCGTGATATTTCCCTTTTTCGGGAGACTAACATTTTACTGCTTTTCACCTACTTAATTTTCTAATTTCATAAAAACCTGAATTTGATTTGTAGATATTTAAATAATCTTCATTCTTATAAAAAAATCATCTCGATATCTCAACGGGTATAAGCGGTAGAGATGATTATTTGAAATTACGTTATATGTTTTTTTAACAGCTTTCAAGGAAGAATTTCGAAAAATCCTGAAATTAAATTTTTGATATTTACGTAAGATTTTTTTTAAAAGCAAAAACCATTTCAAAATTTTTACTGGTTTAGGAGATAAGTGAGATTAATTAAAAAAACACGTTATATTTTTTTAAGAGCTTTCAGGAACGAATTTCGAAAAATTGTGAAAATACGTTTTAGATATTAACTGAAGCATCATTTAAAAAAATCACCTCAGTATCTGAAATGGCTTAGAAGAAAACATGAATTAATGGAAAGCACATTTTACGACTTTTCAACCCCTTAATTTTCGAATTTCGCAAAATCGAAAAATTTGCGAATATCCTTTTCTTTGGGCAATAATATGAAGTTAAAAAATTTATGATAGCATTCCCGGTTAATGAGATGTCGAGGATTTTTTTAAAACACATTTCACCCCTTTTCACCCTCTTAACTATCGAATTTCGAAAAATCCTTTCTTAGTGGGTGCCTACGGTGCAAGTGGAAGTTTCCCTCAAATTTTCATGGTTCTAGGTCCAGCGGTTTGGGCTGTGCGTTGATGAGTGAGTGAGTGAGTGAGTGTGCCAGGACACTTCATTATATATATTAAGATATCTTAATTTTCGCAAAAAATCTTACAAAATACGGAAAAACGAATTTCTAACGATTAAACCACCTGGTTACTAAAAAAAAATTAAAATTTTTCCTAAAGGCCAACAATAAAATTTTTATGCCAAACAAAATGACACGATACAGTAGTTTTCTACTGTAACAAAAAGTTTAGGTTAAAATATAATTAATTGATTTAAAATAGGAATTTTTTTCCCGATCGGGTCGGGGTTTTGTATTAATAGCGGATTGGTTAGATATATATCTGTTTCCATGGATTGAGGAATATATTTATTTACGTACTTTGTTATAATTTCGCATAAATATTTTATCGTTTTGTGAAATGACAAACCAAATAATAACGTATTTTAAAATAAATTCATGTTATTAGAATTTGAATTTTGAAAATTGTGTTCATGACATTGACTACGTTAGCTAGAAATAACTATTATTATGAATTTAAGAAATAAAGATTCATTTGTTCTATTGGCGCCATATTTTATTTAGAAAATATATAAAAATTATATGTTCAAAAACTGCGTAACAAGTAAAAGCGATTGATTCTTTGAAAAAGTGTATATTTCTCTCTGAGAAAGACCGTACGAAATACTTCCACTGAGAGGCGAGCCATACTTTGTGACATTTAAAGGTCATGGTTTATATTGTGCGGGTATTCAGACTGACGCTAACCTGCAACCGGTTAGTTTGATAGGAGAGCAAATTGTCCATATATCAACGGTACAGTTTAAAAGGGAAACATCTAAAAATTTCCGGTTTTGAGTAATATGCATATTGAAACATTTCAGTTTCGCTGATAAATCTATTAACCGACGTATTTGGTTGGTGTTAATTTTAAGTAAATTGCCACATGTAACTATTTAAGGCGTTTAAAATGTTTATAGTCTGCCTTTGCTGAAATAATCACACATTAAATCATAAGAAATAATATTATATATTATAGGCTGTTACTGACAACGAGAATAAAGTGCCACGTTATTTAAAAAAAGGGAATCCACGCGTTGTTTTTCATTTCAAAAGGGTAGAGTGCACTTCTGTCTGTATGTTGGTGAGTCAAACTCAAAAATGCAATTTTTAAAAGTTTTTTTTTCCTTTTTGAACTGGGCCATCGATATGACTTAAGCTGCTATGTTACCTCTTTCGTTAAAGTTATCCATTTCTGTTTGATAAATGATGAGCTTGAAAAATTATCTTCAAGGTATTTTAATATAAACATTACATTTTACGATAAGTTGCTGATTTGAATGCAATTAGAATAGTGAAAGGTAATATAATTAGCTCAGTTCTCATTGAAATATATTCAAATAAATCTTGCAAAATTTGGAATTTGAAATCTAGAAGAAAATTTAAAAAAATTCAGCATGCTTAGTGTCAAGGTTCTTAAAGGTGTCCAGGGTTAGAAGCGCGGGATTTGTATAGAAGACATAGAAGAGGGTCGCACCTCACCTTAACTGCTTCGCGCCAGTCACTGAACTTCCATACAGATTTATCACAAACAGCTTGCCTCTGTGGATATAGACCAGAAAAACTAGCGTATTCGTTTCAGCACAAGCCAAAATTCAATCAACTGTCCTATCGCTAGGGACATGAACTTTTAGCGATAGTAATTTTACCCCATTCCATGTGCCTTACGTGCACATCTGCAGCTTTGCTTCATGGTAATTGGGAGCGTGAGTTTGTGAAGTGATGTCTCTGATTATACTGCACCAATCAGAATGCGGTTACTGCAACACCACATGCCTGTGATTTGAGGATAGAACCTCAAAGACACGGGAGAGTTAAAACATCCAATATCTGACTATGAAACAACGATACAGCCGTAAAGCAGTGAAACAAAATGGGACAAAATTCTTTTCACGGAATATTTATAGCTCTACCCAACTCGTTACTTTGACAATACAGGCAGTCCTCTACATTCATACATTAAACTTTTTTACGTTTCAGACTTTCGCACTTCAGTCATTAATACCCGTAATTCTACTTTCATACATGCGATTTAACTTCCAAACATTAACTGACTAAAATAATAAAAACATCATTTTCTAGCTAGTCAACGCTATCAAACACTCGTGATTTTCTGAATATACTTCACCACTTTAAAGCTTACCTGCGAGTTTAAATAATTATATATTATATACGTATATGAAATAATTTCGAAAACAATAAACCTAATCGTAGGTAAATAACATCAAACGTTTCCATAACAATATTTTTGTTAACTTGTTTTTTATTTTTTTTGGAGCGGAACGCTTTGTAAAACATATACGTGTATAGTCCAACTATCATACATTCGACTTTAATACACATTTTCAAGGAAACATTGTGTATAAAAGAGAGGACTGCCTGTAGTTATTGGAAGGGACCTGTGAACTTCACGTTGTTGCCAGACAACGAACTGGGCTCCAAGTTAATGCGTCCTCATCTGACGCGTGTCATTGGCCGACAATTTGCGTGATGCCCCTGCAGCACTTTTTCTGCCACTGATATAAGGTCAACCGTAATTTTCCCACTACCCTGTTAGCCATGGATACACAGATACGAATGCCAGGAACCAATACCATCACGGGTGTGTTGATTACAGGCCCGTTGGTAAATATTAAAGCCCTCGCCTACCTGCGCTTACAATGCTTTGCAGCGTGTTCGTAAAAACGTTTTTTATGAACTATTCCACATATGCCCAATGCTTTTATGTACGAAAAGAAAATTCACTCCAAACGATGAATGAAGAGTCGTTTCAAAGCTTCACGCCGATTAGAAAAATCATTTTGGAGTTCCTGACTAAAAACAGCTTTTTCAACCGGTTATAAAAAAACTACTCATGGGATTAGTGTGAAACTACATTAGGAGCATGCAATGGACATAACTTAAAATGATTCACCAAAAAAAGATGGAGTCACCTGTGAAAGTGTCAGTCAGGAGCGTGATCTACGATACCACTGCACGTCGTCTCAGTGTTTTGCAATAGAGGCGATATCGCACCAGATGAGCCGGTCAACATAGCCCTTGGCGTCGTGCCTCACTCACACAAACACACGGCCAGTTACAACCATCCATCGCATCCGTCAATCGTCCGCCCGTCTGCACGTTGACCGCCCGTCTAGGAAACTATCGATTTACAACAATCCGTCATCCGTCCGTCGTTATTCCATTCAATTGGAATGCTACCAATGTACAAACAGAAAACGTATGTTGGAAGTAAAAAATTCCCCACGGTCTATGTATGCTAATAAGTAGAGGTACGTAAATTTCGCAGATACATTCCAGATCAGGTTGAACGCCAATTATGTATACTTCATTGTCATGTCTGTGACTTGCTGGCGGCTGTTACGAAACGCTTTTGACTACTGCAAGCCAGTAGTAAACAAAAAAATAATGTGAAATGCAATCGATTGCTACCTGCTTGTACGGTTATATGCCAACAGATAATCGATTGTGGCCAGTGGGTGTATAGGACTGACAAGTCTAGGATGCTGCCAGATGAATCCGTGAAATTGATGTACCTCTACTAATAAGTACAGACCAGAAAAATTTGCGGTTTCTTTTAGACACAAGCTAGAATTACAACTTTAAGTTTGTGTCACTTTTGCAATTGGCCCTTATTGTATTGGTAGAGATTAGACAATTTCACTAATTCATTGAACTGTATGTTAGAATGCAGTATCCTATGCATACTCAAGTCCCGACCATTTGTCCACTAGCTGATACTCAGTGGGACACCAGACAATGAACGAGTAGTCGGGGCTTGAGTATGTATAGGATATTTGAATCTAACATGCAGGTCATTGAATTTGCGAAATTATCCCATCTATACTTATTGGACACCTTCGGGAAGTGTCTCAGCCGATAGTAAAATATACCTAATACAAACCTGTATCATTTTAAAAGCGAGAAGCTAATGTTGAACTGCCTTCTGCTTCAGTTCAGATATATTCTTGCAGGCTAGCCTACAGGTAAGTGAAAATTATAACTTTTCCGGTCTCTACTAATAAATGAAACTACTGTTTTTCACCAAAAATAAAGTTACCAAACATAACATTTACTAATAAAATTACGTACGTTTCAATTTCACTAATTATTATAGGTGTATAGAGAAAATAATTTCTGTAAGTATTTTAATGTTTTCCGTATGCCATAATTGCATCTATTGTAGTTTAAATTCATGAATTTGCAGTACTACGCAAGAAAAATATAAAATAAAACAAACCTCACAGCTTTCTTATTAAAATGGAACCTTTGAAACGATCGCCGCCACTTTCAGAAGGCTGTACTTTCATCCAGCGTCCGTCATATGTTAGAGCTTGTCGAGCTTTCGACGGCCGGACAAATGGAAACATTGCGAGCCTCCGATTTGCTGAAGGTCACGTGACTGATGGACGGACGGTCGGCTGACGGGAGAGACGATTGTTTGTGACATCAGGTTAACGCGAAATGTGTCTGTCCATTTGTTGGCCCCTGCATTATCGCATGTCACCGCCTGATTAGAGCTAATCCAATAAAAAATATGCAAACAAATGACGGTCCAATAATGGGTAGGGACTGGAAAATTTCGCGAAATCAATGATTTGTAGGCTAAAATCCATTGTGCTATGAATACTCAAGCCCCTTTTATTCGTTCATTGTCTGCTGTTCCACTCAGTAGCAGTTAGTTGACGAATAGACGGGGCTTGGGATTCTAGTCTACAGGTCATTGAATTCGTGAAATTTTCCAGTCCCTAATAATGGGGTATCAGTACGTCAGCGGGCAGCCAATGAGCAGCATTTGCCTGAATGAGTTCGTAGATAATATTGAAAAATAGCCTACAGGCGGCCTATGCTCGAGTTTTCAGTCGCAAGCGAGTTGGAAGCCGAGTGGTATTTTTCAGGTCATGGAGATAGTACTATCGTTTGGCTTTCTGTTCTTTAAAGTTAAAACCGAGAAAACGTTTATCCATGTAGGCCTACAAAAAAAAAAACCTTATTTAGCTTACAAATCGCATGCGACGGAAAACTCGAGCATAAGCCCCCAGCTCAGTGAACACGAATTTTTCCGGTCTTCGTCTATGGGTAGGGACTTGAAAAATTCGCGTTTTCTTTCACGTATTTTCTAGAATTCCAATAAAGATAAGTTCACGTCACTTTCGCAACTGTCCCTTGACGTATTTGACATTCTCTGAGCCAATAATAAAAGTATATATTTACGTGTCCCATACCACTGTGTCAACGAGCAGCTAATGAACAGTTGTCTTTGTCTTGAATACACGTATACTCTTGGAGGATAGCCCACGTGTCAGTGAACCTGCGAATTTTTCCCGTCTGCGTCTATAGATCGTACATAATGTAACCTTATAATTTTGTGTCACAGAAAAAAGTTGCAGGTTCATATATCACGTAGTCTATATGCCGTTGAATGGTTCTGCACCAATATTTTTATGACTAAACATGACCGCACGACCAAAACAGTTTACGCATTTTCCGGCTGCGGGATAATAAAGTTTATAAAATATTATTGGTGAGCTTGTAATGGGTACACACACTTATTTTTGTATGCTATTCCTGATTATACATTACACACGCACGTTATGAAGGTTTGGAATAATTTTCTATCTTCCGAAGCTTTACATAATGTTCAGAGGCGTCAGCAGACGGCCTCTCGTCTTGTCAACAATTATCATACAAGGCAAACTATAGCTTAGAATGGGATATTTTGGTCAGCGCTCAACATCTTTAGCACTGGTGAGGGGAGACATGAGGTGAGTATGGAGCGGTGCTGGAGAGAGGGAGCGGGGGAAACGGTAGATCCCCGAGAAAAGCCGGCGACCCTTGGCATCGCCCGGCACAATCTCCACGTGCCGCAAAAATCCTGGGGACCGACCCCGCCGTTAATCGAACCCGGATCGCTTTGGTGGGAGGCAAATTGTCTGACCATTTTTTTTTTTTTTAATGTTTGATACAATGGCAAGGTTATCGCCTCGCCACTGCACCAAACATTCCCCCCTTTAAGTGAGTCTATGTCATATAATCCCCAGTAATTTTTTTCGCTTCGTGTAAGTGACGTAATCGGACGTTGGCGTGTGGCAGACAGACAAGACGAACACAAACACCCAGTCCTGAACTCGAGGAAGTGACTGTAAATGCCACCTCCCTGTACGGGAATCGAACCCGGGACCCTTGACCCAGCAGCCAGGACCATTCGGCCACCACTGATACCTATAACATAGACTAACAGGTAAAAAATAAGGGTACATAGCCAATCCTGTAGGGATAAATCATGCCAGTATTCAACTACAGATAATTTGTAAAAACACTGAAGAGCTTAAATCATAATTTTTAGATCGGAAATCGAACATGTATGTTATTATTCCATCCCAATACGTCTTCATACATTCACTCGCGCTTTAAAAGTGCAAGTTTTTTTTCACACTTACCGAAAATCAACACATGTAAATTTTTTTGTATGCGATGTTATCTGTACAAATTTTGTACGTTCGCCAACTACATGAGAAAAATTATAATTTTTTTCATTAAATACTCTCGTTTACCGCTGTTTTTTAAACGTATATAAAAACTAATTAAAAAAGAGTGTTCAGTGTAAAATTGAACATGTCACATAGCAAACTTTATTCACCACATTACATGCCATTCCGACAGGCGGTGGTGGGAGGATGCACCCCCCCCCCCCTTTGAGCGAACCTGTAGGTGAAGGGGGGAGGGAAGTAGAAAATGCGTGTGCATAGGCCTACCTTCAGTCATATCGGTGCCTTTGTAGAAGGACATGCTGAACATATCTGTTAATTAGCGGGTATTTTCATGCACCCCACACACATTTGCGTTTGATTATCTTTAAAGTGACAGTTACGAGACAATGGCAACACTCTGGCGGTAAAAATAATTATATGCATCGAGATGGTAATCACCTGTTATTAACATCATTACTGGGAAACGCTTGCTCTTAGGTTTGGTGTTCACGGAAATAATAACACATTTTTCCAAGAAATAAATCTTTCTTTATACGTATTTGGCAAATTTATCCCTTATAATATTTATATTGATAAGTGTGCCACGTAATTTTTACCTATTTTTTCATTTAGAGCCCCTTCTTAAACTTTATTTGGTCTAGTGTTATAGTCAGAATTGTTAAGAAATTAGGATAGTTTCAATTTAATCCCTCCGTATCAACTGATGCAATTATTTCACTGATGGTACTCGTGGCGACAAATGTATATTAAGAGTCATTGTGTGATTATTGACTATTTATGGTTTGTCTAGTTTAGTATGTAGAAATAAGGTTTATAATGAACACTGTTATTCATCTGTATGTTCATCTTTCGCAAGCCTATCTTAATCCTAATATACGTTCGTGTAATTGTATAGTGTAATGTTTAACATCCTACTAACTTGTACACAGATATATATACAACTTATAACTGTCAATAAAGTTACATTATTTCGCCAGACGATTCAGCTGATCAACGGGTTTTGTCTGGGATCTCTCGTATCCTCCACCCTCACCCTTCAATTCCGGCGCTGCTCCATACACACCTCATGTCACCCCTCATCCGCACTAAATACCTAGACTTAAAGTGCTGATAAAAATCACTTCACTTACTTCGCCGAAACTATGAACGGCTTCAGAGGAAACAAGCAACATTACCGCCAAAGAGAGTTCAGTAATTAAAACATACAACAGATGAGAATTTTTTTAACGCTTACATGAAATTCTGTATAGTCTTTATCCGCTAGGATATTGATTTACTGCTCTAGAATCCTACGTAAAAGGAGGTTTGTAAAATATAAAATACATAAATTTAAGTCTGAACGAACATTCTTACGCTGTTTTCGCTTAAAAACTTTTGAAAACAAACTCAAGAAATAATAACTTATTTCCTCCTTCATTTTTTAAACACAATTACAGTAATTTGTAAACTGATAATAAATTCATCAGACATAATAAAATTATATTTAAAAAATATACATACGCAAGTAAAGTTCGTTTCTTGGTTTTTTAAACTGAAAAGTAAGAAACTCCGACTAAGCAGTGCATTTATAATGATAAAATATCAAAGAGTTTCTTGACTAGCGCCGGAATAAAATCAGCGGTTGCATTGTAAAGAAAGTTGAAATTAGCCCGAAGAATACAGAATTTACAGTATAAACTAGGCATAGCTAATGTCGTTATGTAGTTCAAGGCGCACACTTATTAATGTTACGTAATTAAATAAAAAATATCTATAATTTTGTGGTGTACATATTTTAATAGAATAAATAGAAATAATTTACCATAAATCTGTACAAAGTATGTACATTGACATCAATTTCTGATAAATCATGAACACTATAGTAATTTCAGTTGAAAGTATCTTTGTACATATAGCTTAGCTGGATCGGAAGGATGGTAAAGGAGCTTTTCAAATTGTTTGAAGTACTTCAAGAATGACGAAAAAGCGTAAGTTCTGAGTACACATAAAATATTCGTAATCTACAGATGCCTACAAGAAATGTAGATAGGCATTTTAATAAATTATAAGAAGGAAAGTAAGTGAATATGTAACTAACACAAGGCAAAGAGAATAAGTTATCGGATGATGTGACCATGAAGAGGAAGTCTATAAAAAAAGGAAGTTCTGGAAAGACGACGTTAAAGGTAGAACATGATCGACCTTCTCAGAGGGGAAAGGACGATAATAATTAATTGTCTGGCAGTAAAGTATATATGGAACAGTAGTACATGTTAAATGGCTCGAATATGTATACATACCTACTGTATATACATACGTTTATACAGGACGTCGCATAACCAGCATAACACGCGAATCCTGGGCTAAATTGTTGACGAAAATGTTAGTGGCAAAATATAAGATGAAATTTTACGTTCACAATGTTGCGACATAGCATGTAAGTTAATCTCCTCTTTCGCTCCGCAGATGTCTTACTTATATTACTTCTACTGCTCTAACCTACATATAAATGTTGCAGGTAAAATTCGGTGCATTCCAAACATGATTATACATAAATTTGATATAATTCGCATAAAATAATATCTGGGCGGGGAGTGCAATATGGGACTTTGTCCGTGCAGTGTTGCCACATTGTGCAAGTAAAATGTCGTCGTGTAAAATTTTGTTACTTACAGTTTTGTCTCCGATTCAGCCCAGTATTAGCGTGGTCTGCTTATTATGTGTTTGTTTCTCGACATCCTGTATGTATTCATCATTTGAAGTTGATGACACTTTTTACTAACAGGGCAGGTATCCCTATTACTTATATCTCTACAAAACTCACGCTGAGACTCTATTAAGAGGAATAAATTCGTATCAGATTGGATTTATAGATTTTCTTATAAATCAGGAAATCGAGAGATCGTTGTATGTTTTCACGTTCACGTGTTATAGTTTATTGTTTCGTTCACTTAATGGAATTCATACAGCGTGCTTTCTATGGCCGCTGTAGTCTTTCATTCAAGTAAATGACATTTTCTAATCACCCGTTTCCCGTTACAAACCAAATGCATATGTGGATTTTAGAAACGTTTAAAAGCATTGATTAAGATTTTGCAGTGAACTGTTGTGTTAAAAATTTCTATACTTACGCTGTACGAAAGTTATGTAAACTATGAAAAATTCACGAATTTATCCTTAAAAAGTACTGACTTGGAAATGTGTTTTTGTGGGCCATTTGTTAGGAATGAGGTTTTTTTTCAATGTATGAATAACAAACCTAAATAGTGGTACATTTACGAAAAATCGGCAATGATTTAGCAAACATTACAATTAAAAACCCCAATAATTAAATATAAATTTTTGCTAAAAAATGAACCTGATATTAGGTACACAACCGGATAAATCCTACTGAATGCGTGTAATCTTTACATTTCAACTATATGAAAAATCAAGGAATTTTTTTATGATACCTAGCCTAACAATAACGTCAGCTTCCTAACAAAAAAAAGAAAAAATTAACCGCATCAAAATTGATCCACTCGTTTAGGAGCTACGATGCTACAGACAGACACACAGATACATAGATACACACAGACACGTCAAACTTGTAACACCCCTCTTTTTGCGTCGGGGGTTAAAAATACCA
>PNEQ01048878.1:23166-66062 GCA_003012365.1 Medauroidea extradentata
TTTTTTTTTTTTTTTTTTTTTTTTTTTTTTTTTTTTTTTTTTTTTTTTTTTTTTTTTTTTTTTTTTTTTTTTTTTTTTTTTTTTTTTTTTTTTTTTTTAGATTTTCAATACTGTTGCGTTTTACGGAGATTGAAGCCGATATTACACGATATCTTCTGCGGTACTACGCCTTTAGAAACATAAGTGAGACAGACAAGTTTTACTAGTTTTTTAACAGGCCTGACTTGTCATATGGCATCTAAGATTCTTATAACACGACAGAAGCTGACTTACAGGAATGACATGGTTTTAGCGGAAAGTGCATAATAGTGGTAACAGCCAAATATGTTTTACTGCAACATAGTAGCACATTGTTTTGCAGACACTTGACGTATATTCACGTTGAGCATTACTACCTAAAACTTAAATATCATACTTATTTTGTTTGTGTTTACAACTTTCCAAAAATTAATAATAATACGGAAGTAAGAGTGTTTCTCAATGATTTAGTCATTCATATCAAAATAATATAAAACATTTACATGTGAACATAAGCACTATGCCATACGGATTCACTATTTTAATAAACCAGAGTGATTTCTCCCCTCCCCCCCCCCATTTACAAAAACTGAAAGTTTTGTGAGTAACACCGTCTTTTCACAACTGTAACAGAGTAAAACGTAATAATCAGTTATGTATGCATTCATGTGGCACGTAATTTTTTTGTATCGTTGTGTTTATTTGAGGATTATCCGTTCTTTGACTTTCTTCTTCTCTCAAACTTTCTATAGCTTTGAACCTAACACCTTCTCCCGTTTTTTTTAGTTAATCATATTTTGTCCGTTTTGTCTATGGGGTTTTCTATAAATTGTTGGTTGTTAATGTTCTGCACGATTTACTTTGTGGGGCTAAAATATTTCAAATTTCTTTGAAATTCAGATAGTCAGTTATTCTGAACACTCAGGGAGTGAGCATAGCTAAGATTAATTTATGGCATTTCATTTTTTTTTGTTCATAATGTTTTAGTATATTTTCAACCGCTTCAATGTACGAGAAGGAAATATTTTCCACGTGCTGGTGAAGGTCTATAAAACAAGATTACTTACAAACAATGTGTTTGTGTGTGAGAGGCAGGAGTGGTAAGGCTGTCGTTTGCCGACGTATGTAATGTATTATCGCCTCTCCGCGCAAGCCACTCAGATGGCATCTAGTGCTTTACTATCATCCTTTTCGCCGTGGGACCTTATGTGGTGACTACATTATTTTGTTTGCGGACAGCATAGTTCAAAGTCTAACACTTGTTTTCATTGTTGTGCTTTTCGAATCCGGTTGTTATTTTTACATATACGGTTGTCTGAATACCCCATTTTTGGCCATTTTGAGGGGCCCAAAAATGATGTTTTATAAACGTGCTGAATTTTCGAAACTATAGCAACCTAGTTTGAAGTGTGTGTTCTTTTCGTAAATATACAAATATAATGCGCGTTCAGGGGTTTCGTCAAAAATAGAATAATCGCAGCTCGTTGCAACGCCTTTCAGGGGCGCAGGTAGGGAGGCCTCTTAAGCCTCGAATCCGTCTGTACAGCTTAAGACTGGCTTGATTTAAAGATTTTCGAATGATTTTCAATATCACGAAGGAAATAATATTTTATTAGGATGACTTTGCGACGTTTGGCATTTTCATTCTCTTTGGAATGTTTTTTGTGGAGCTTCAATATTATTACCCTGTGGTATGGAAGCTATTTCAAATACTTGCATGATATTGCGCAAAAAAATTACGTTATAAATACCGTCATGATTGCCAAACGAGCTGATGCAAACGCTATAGGTAATTCGTGATAAATGGAGCAGTTTTGAAGCCATGGTTTCTTTTTTCTCTGATTTCATTTGTAGTTTCCTGCCACTTTTTGATAGAAACAAAGCCGAATAAGTAAGCTTTAGAGTGCATAGATTGTACAAAACACAACATCAAACATATAAGGTCACAATAAATAATTTGTTTAGTCATTATTGTGGACAAGGCAGTCGTCACATGTTTTAACTCTATCGCGAACCTCGTATGAGGCAAACCTTGTACAGGGTACTGTGGTATCTAGTTCCATTAATACCAGCTTATATCTTTGATTATAACTGTCGAGTTGCGTGAGAAACTCAGTAACTTTCTCGCGCACTCTCTGGGGCGGTCTCGGAAATAAAAGTTAGTATTGGAACATGTCGATCAGAAGGGGAAAATAAAAGGAGGGGAAAAATCCTCCACCGCAGAAGCGAGAAAACCGAGAATGATTCGGGAGGAAGGGAAAAAAAATAGCTTGGCCAGGAGACGACTTGCGAATGAAGGGGGGGAGTAAGGTGGGCATTGCCCTATAAAGGGCGTACGTGGGGGTGGTCTGACAGGGTTGCGTCGAGGGCGCAGCTTTAAGGCCAGCCCGCAAAGACGAGGAGCTGTTCGGCGGAAGGATTCGTGGCGTTGTGACAAGTCCCGCACGTGACCGACAAGTTTCTTGCCTTCAATCCTTCTCTCTCACTTGCTCCTAACCCCTTTTACACCCCTGTCTGTATCCTTCGTCCTACTCGCTCGGTTGTACACGCAGTCTCACAGACACACACATACATACTCTGGCCGTGAGGCTAGGGGTTGACGCGAACGCGGCAGTAATGGGATTACAGCTAGGAGAGGTGGTTGGGGCTGGAGGTTATCATTTACGAAAGCCTGGCTAGGGGGTGAAAGGAGGGACCGAGGAAGGGGTTGCAACCCTCACGTGCTCGAATATATAACCGAGTCCCCTCTCCCCTTAACCAAACCCGCATACAAACGTGATTTCGACCCGATTAATGATGTAAAATAGGGGGTGTGGTGGGGGAAGGAGATACTCGGCTATTAACCTCCGTGTGATGGGACGTGGTGCCCTCTAAACCTCCAATCCCCCCTTCTACGTGAATCCACCCTCAAGGGCAGGCTACAATATCCATAGTTGCGGGGACACAGCCGCTGATTCGGAGGCGCACGCTCTGCATATGCAGATCACTACGCGTTGTTATTGTGAGCCCACGTCCGTCACATATGATCCCAAACAACAACCGTTCTCACGCGGTTTTGACTATCCCAACTCTCGTAATGCCTTGTGTTCTTACGCGTATACGAAACAATTCTTCAAATGAATTCTGGATGCACGAAAAAAAAAATTGTGAATTATTTTGTGGTCATCACAAAAACATTTTGCTGTCACCACTTTGTGGCCACCACGAAATAATTTTGTTGTTGCTAGAAAATAATATTTCAGGGAAAACTGCCTACAAACTTAAAGTCCTGAAATGTTTCCGTTAATTGAAAGTTTAAAAAAAATTTTAAACAGTATAGAAATATGCTTTTATTATATTTTGGAGCTTCGATGGAACCAGAATGGCTTTATGCTAGAATACTGCTGTTAGAGAGGGTGACTTCGGGACAGTCGAATAATTTTTTTTTTGCTAAAATGGCACCCCTGTGTAAATAAATTTACTTTCGATAAATTCCAAATAACAAATGACTACATGAAAGTTAATGAATATTTACTCACAGTTGACACACGTGGATAATAAAATCTGTCCAAAAGTGGCTCATAGTCGGCTAACGTGTCCAAAGCCACCCCGCTTACAGTAACCTAAATACTTCTATAGTCAGTTAACCATAAACTAAGCACTCAGCAGAACATGTAATTAATTAAAAATATGCTATATTGGACCAACAGATGTTAACTTTTGAGAGGAACATGGAAGTTTTTGTATTAAAAATAGTGAAGATGGCTGCAAACCGACTGAAAAAGAAATTAAATGGAGTGCTCACTTTATCCAGAATGGCCTATACCAAGTATCACCGTGCTGAAAACTAATTTTTTAAAGGTTTACAAAATGAAAATATATGTGGTCTGTG
This sequence comes from Medauroidea extradentata, assembly GCA_003012365.1. Lineage (NCBI taxonomy): Eukaryota > Metazoa > Arthropoda > Insecta > Phasmatodea > Phasmatidae > Medauroidea > Medauroidea extradentata. The sequence goes on from PNEQ01048878.1 coordinate 27,056, forward strand.
CCCTGCAAAGTAAGAAATTTACAGGTCGTTCAGGTTGGTTGATTAGTTTGATGCAACAAGAACGCTAGGCCTGGCAGTCTCAGATGCAGCAATGTGTTTTGTGTAGCATCTTATATACCACATGTTCAAGGTTTGGTCACCAATTTAAAGGCGTTTCCCGACTACTGCGACCCCAAGTGTCTTGTATCAAATTTCTTGTCTCAGTGTCGGCTATTTCACTACATGATGTTTTAAACATTATTTATTAACATCCTGTATATGCGAGTAAAGCAAAAATAATGTATGTTACTAAAATGCAGTTCTTACAAAACTGAATGAATATTTCGTTGTCGTGCCACAGACAATAAAACGCCAGTTAATTTCAATTTTTAATAATTAATTTTTTTAAATATTAAAAGTTAGGCCCCCTAGAATGTGAGAATCGGTGCAAACGCCTTTCTTCCCTCCCCTTCCCCCCCTAGACATGGCCTTGACCAACTGTATATGTAAAAAGCAAAGAAACTTTCCCATGTGAAGACAATGTTTTTAAAATTCTCATTACAACTAATATTTGATTCCAAACCTTCATCGTAAAATCTCAAAATAGAAAATCGCTCTAAGGATTGTTCATTGGAAATAAAAACACAATTCAATGTGTGTACCTTCAGACTTGCCAGGAAAGGTTAATATTTCTATGCTTTTTCAATTAATTACTGATTCGCCGCTGCTATTGCTACCATCGGTGAATATTGAAATAACGCATTCTATCGGGCAGTCAGAGAATTCTGAAGGTAACCAGAACTAAACCGACGAGCAAAGGTTATTTACTCGGTACACAACATATACAGCAAACATGCCAGGGCATAGTGCTATAGCCTTGAGTAATAGAAACAGAGGCGTTGCAGGACGCGATATAGCGCGTTGGCAAAGCGTCCCACTTTCAAAATGTGTAGGCTAAGTCCTATCCCTTCGTTGCTTCTAGGCCTATATAATATAGAATCAGTTATACACTTTGGTAACCAACTACCAAACAAAGTTTTGAGCTAAACAAACTTTTGCAAGTTTCTGCAGTTAAAATTCGATATACAAATTGAAACTACAAAAAGGACATCATCGTAGTCAGTAATTATTCATTTTCTATTTAATTGAAACTTGCAAACAATTTTACATCGTTGTGTTTATGAGCCTAAAATGCGATTTATTATGTTTTATTTATATCAATAAAGTGCAACAGGAGTTGGTTCCGTTATGTGTTGAAACAAAATGTTGTATAAGTGTTTTGCAATTTTGACAATTTAATTATCTATAAATTAATTACGTTTGAATAAGCTTGTGAACAGAAACGCTGTAGTAGTATTATGTTATTAGTTGTATACGCATATAGTGCATGACAGTACTTTCACTCCTACATTTTGCATATAATTTGTGACGTAGGCTACATAGCTCACTCTCGAAATACACCATGCCAGGAAACATAAACAACAAGCGATTGTATTACAGATATAATATCAAAGAGATAACCATAACATATCACATGTTATCAGTCTTCCGTATCGGAAAAGGACTTTGAAAATCTGTACCTGGTACATTTACAATATTAACTTTATTAAGATGAATTTATACAAACACATTATTTTATTAATACCATGTCATAGGACCACGTAACATTACAGGCTCTAAAGTTTTGACTTAAAACGTATTATGATATCACTGAATCATAAATTCGTAGAGAACGGCATACATTTACTTAAGCAATAAATTATTGAAAAAACCAAATGTTTATTGTGTTTATAACTGCCGTCACATAAGCAAAACACGCGTATTATACATATATTTTTAACACCGTTGCTTGCTACACGAGATACGAATATTAGAGTAAATGTGAACATTAAATTTAATAGTATTCAACAATCACACTAAGTTTCCCATAATATAGCATACTAATGAAGATTTGATTCAGTATTGCACAATGCAAAGAAAAAATCCCTTATTGGCTTTTGGTTCGGCATTGAATACACTGAAATAATAGTATTGTTATAGGTAGCATGCTTCTGTTAAAATAGGGGCAACATTCCAGTTAGGTTTCCGTTACTATATTGATTGTTACTATGACAATCTGTTCTGTAGATGTAACAATCTATTCAGTAGAATGAGTAAAGAGCATGTTACAGAAAATATTGTTACTTCTACTGGACAAGTTATTGTAGGAACAACTCAGATGGTACCGACAAACAAACAGGACTGTTGTCCCTATTTAGACAGAAGTATGGTACGTACAACAATACTCTTCTTTTAGTGTTCATGTCCGCAGGCTGCTTGTTGATAATGGATCAAGTTTCTTATTATATTACACGCTTTCATGAACATTTTGCAATAAAAATCAAAATATTCTATAATTGGTGGTTGGTTTCTTGTTTTATAACTACGTCCGTATACTTAGTGATAAACCGAACGTAAATACTTAAAATCAATATTTAGACAATAGTCATGTGATATTCGCAACTTTAAATGTAATTTCACACAGCTAAAAGGTAGGAAAATTACCGTTAATTGGTAGTATACTTTTGACTGGATAAAGTAGAAACAATCTTAAATATTTTATGATTTAGAAATTGTTACATGATTTGTAACGTTTGACTGTTTTCTAACACATTTGCACTAGAGATTCAACACAATTTATTTTATTTATTTAAATCAGCCCCAAGTTTATAAGTTTAAGTGTTTTAAGTGTATGTTTTACCTGTACCTTCCAAATTTGTACAAGTAAAAGTAAAATTGTTTTCTGAATTTCGAATGTAACGATTCAAGTATTTAAAAGTGCATAGGTTCAATTAAATTTTTTTCTACACTTTATGTGTCGAAAATACAAATTTAGTTCTTCATACTATACCTTGCTTCGTACGCCATTAGAAATTAGAATTAAAGAAGTTTACCAATTTGGTAACACAGGGGGTACTGAACGCCAAAATTATTACAATACTGGAAAGTTACATTTTTATCAGACTTTCTCTGATATCACATTTGACCACTGGAACATGATACTGTAATTTAACATGACACTTAAAGTTTAAGTTGAAAAACAAAACATGTCATATTTAAATGTTACAAAAATTACTGCAAATTTTGCGTTTTGATGAACATAAGTCCAATATAACCGTTTAAAATTGTGTCTATCAACCACATTTCGAAGGATTAAGAAATTAAAATGTTCTTATGTACAGCCTGTTAACAACGGTTTCGCTATTAATATTTGTCATAAAAAATTAATGTACAACATATACTTTGCCTAACAGCTGGCATTAATTTGATAAAATGTAAGAAAAAGTACATTCTCTTTGTAAAATCACGTAACATGTTACTGTTTGAGACACTAATTATTCAGGTACCAAAATAACATAAGGTAATTCTGAATTAAGGAACATAATCAGGAACTCACAACGTGCCAGAAAGCTCACTTTATTAGTTAATTATAACATTTATTGTAACAATAAATTGTACATTTATTAATGAAAGATGATTAATTACTTTTACAATATTTGCTATTATAACACACATCTCCTGAAAAATAAAAATATAAAATTTCTTTACTCTAGTTTCAGTATTTTTTTTTCAGTGAAATAGTTATGTTTGCTCACAATATAAAAATGTACGGTCAAAATCCTGTTAAATCATCTAAGGAAACGGCACAAAGTGTGTTACAAACAATATTAATAAAATATAATAAAAAATAAAACACATTTTTTTCCACTGAACTTCAAAATTTTACTTTATCCCTGTTAGTAATGCTAATGTCTTTCATTTTTAAAGTCTATGTAGCAAGTTCTTGTTTATGAAAAATTAAATTTTCAAATAATTTCTCTATATTGTAGAACATTTGTAGCTTCACTTTGTGTTTATAAAAAATCGTAATAACCATGCAATAATGCAACGCAACTAAATAACCTATAATTATTTGCAATTTCGTTTACAAGAACATATTTTTAATTAATTCAAAAATTTAAAAACAGTATTAGAATATTTGGTGTCTTGCTGATCTGAAATTGACCAATCAGTGAAATCATAAATGTGAAGAACAATAATTTCCGAAGAGAAGTGCAAAAATAAACAAGTAACGACTTAAAAAAATAATGTTGCAACTAACAGCTACTTTCAATATTTTCTGTTCAATTTGTCAACTGTCCCGAAATCCTAAAAGTCACTTCCGAATCCACTAGAGGTTCGTTTATTGAAGTTTCAGGTTGTACTTACGAAGGAAGAAAAATCCAGCGAAGTGCGGAGGGCATGAACATAAAACCAGCTGCGCTAACAGAGGGACCAAAATAATGGCTACAAAAGCGAAAAGCGGCTTGTAAACAAATGCCAAGTTGATAAATTTGCCGTTTCGTCGACGAATTTCCCAAAGCCCTCGCTACTCTTCGCGGGCAGAATCTCTTAATTGAATTGGAAATGCGGATGGGAAGAATGAGGCACGGGAAACTCGAAACAAAATGAAAATGAGGAGAGTGCAGGAGAAGTGTAATGCGTGAAGACACGGCGTGCCTTCCCAGAATAAGTTTCGTTTTCCTCCGGTGTTTGGAGTTGGAAGAGTTGGGGAAGGGATGGGGTGGATAACAATGGAAAGCGAGCAGGGAACTTGGACCAAAATCCTTCTTCTAATAGTCTCACTGAGAGTCCTCACACCCCGTACACACCTACCAGGTTGCGGAATTGTAGAGAGGACCTTCCTCTCTTACGCCACAAGGAAGTATCAAACTGAGGAAAACTGGCCGAGGGAAAAGAAATGGTTGCTATGTGAAAGGCGGATAAAACAGAGCTCGCAAAGACAAGCCTTTCGAAATGGAAAATCGATGGTCGGTCAATTTACGATACTCTCCAAAAGGTTTGCTTGCCTTTATCCCCCTTTACCAATTTTACATTTCGAAACTGGGGTAAACAAGAAGAGGAACTGAAGTAACCATCTCGACTTTTGAGAATACGTATCTATATGTCTACAGAGATTTGTATCTCAATCTGGGAAATGGCTCAACAGAACAGTTCTGAGAAACAGATAACATTTATATATATAAGAAATTTCACGTGTGGCAGATATTTGTTTAAGATTTCAACTTTGCATTGGCAGAAAGCATTACATTTATCGGTGTTTGCTTCTATCAATATATTTCTTGAAGTTTCTGCTGTTTGTGGAAAACAATTCGCTGGATGATCTAAGGGAAAAAGTTTTCCTTTATTGCTAGCTGTGAAATGCTCTTTTTAGAGCACGCACTGACAGCATATAAAATTATGATATAACTGGTTTTCACCTGGTTATAAGTGATTTGGTTGTAGTTTCTCAAACGCTTATCATCAATTAAATATTTACTGTTCTAACTATTGGTTTAATCGATTTCAATGACTGCATGAAACCCCATTCAATTAACAAATTTACATTATGGCCATTTTTATATCTCTTGTAACAGAAACATTACAAAAAAATGTGTACTTTATTTGCAGCAAACCGAGCAGTGACAAATGATCATAGCTGTAATAATTTTTCGCACATGGGTAATTAACAACCTGAAGAATGAACAATGTGATCATATGTGAACTCAGAAAATGAAAGCAGATCTATATAAAATAACAAAGGTAATTCTGCAAGAAAATCTTAATCCATCGAGTAGTTTTCAAACACCGAAACAATAACTTTTCGTAACATTTTCTAACGAACCAGTACACTTTTTATTCTGTTTCATCTGTTCTTCACCGACGAAGATTTGATAAGTTATGGGAAGGTCAAGCCGCTCGTGATTTTGTATCACTTATAAGATTCCTGATGTCTTTCACTTCTTAAAAAAAGTTTGACTAAATTACCTAAACTCTGACGTAACACAGTTCATAATTATTTTTTGTCGTTGCTCTGAAAGACTGGGTACGTGTAAAGTAAAAATTTTGCAATCGGACTAATGATTAACTTATTAGTTCACATGCAAATAAAAATAGTAACACGTTAAAAATTGTTATGCGATTAATATGGGTCACGTGGAAGATAGTTTAAACCCCATTTTAAGAGGTATGTAAATTGTATTTGATATAAGTTGTTTAAGCCATACAACGACAATATAACATCCTTGTAATTATTACTAGGTTTGATTTGTACAAAATGTATGTACCTGAACCACATGATTTCTATTTGGATTTGTACGTAAGCCTACGCCTCGATTATCGTGTTCTAGACGACACGTAAAGTAATATCATACGAGAGGGTGCCCGAAGGCTTGCATGTCGCACCTCCAAATCCAGATTTCCAACGAGGTGTTTGCAGACCTCAACTTGCCTCGGAGAACGACATGAGATGAGGTCCTAAGCTGGAGAGGCAAATAAGTTGGAAGGACTGGGGAACCGGCAATATACTTAGTTTTCTTGACAGACATCTGACTCACAATAGTGTGTATATATATATATATATATATATATATATATATATATATATATATATATATAAAGAAACATCCATTCACTCATTTCCATTGAACTACTCTTTCAAAAATAATGCAAATAATGTACTTGAAGTTCCTGTTAATGTTTGGGAAGGTTGGGGGATGGGGAAACGGATACACGGCTTCTTTTACGTCGGTAAAACCTATAAGCTACAAGAACTGTAACTGAAATAATGTGTGTTTCAATGAAAAGGTACGTGTGTTGTTTGTAGCGAAAGTCTGGCAAAAAAAGTATTTTAACTAAACAATATCAGTGAGTTTGAAAACGTTAAGTTGTGCTGTATAAAACTAAAAGTAGCGCATTTCGATCACCAAACCAGTACAGTTATTTATTACGTCAGTAATTAAACGTATTTATTTTGGTTTACATTCTGGTTAATAGAGCAAATTCAACTGTATTTATATCCAACATTCCACTCATACGTTAGAAGCTGAATATCACCTTCGTCTAATACCTCCATACATCAACAAATCAATGAAAATAAAACATTGCGCGCTGTTTAAACGAGCAGAAAAATACAATAGTCGTATTACAATTTGACAATGACGGGAAATGCCAAAGAAAGGAGGTATGAAATTAAAATTTCATTGGCTGTAGATAAACGTTATATAAAGACAGTTTGATGGAACAATAAAGAATAACAGGAAACGACCAAATGTTCCTACTAGTTTCGTCAGTAAATGTATCAATAGAGTAGTGAAACAGCAGTGTAGAATAATGAAGTGCATGTATTTCATTGTGGGTTAAAATACGTATGAATATTGCTTCGTCCAATTTGTAGCAGTGAACAGAAAAAGAGGACAAGATAGGCGAATAAAGTATTTGCTCTAGTAAACAACAGTTAGCTGGATAAAATCCTAATGGCTGACAGTTATTCACGAGGAAGTACACTGCACTGAGGTACATCTATAACAAGTTTATTTGCCTTATCTATACAAGCACGTCTATATACACACCCGCTGCTGTAAAGCTATTTTATGTACGGGACCCTCGGTTAGGATTTCTCCGCCGTCCACGGTGGGAAGTTCATTTTATGTGCCGGCAGGTCGTTAATTCGAGATTAGCTGGAGCGCAGGTGCTCGCCCGTGTGCTAGAACAAGGCGAGGGCGTGCATTCATGCTAGGTTGAAATACGCGACGACAAGCTAGCTTATCATAGCTACGGTCATTCCTGCTATTCGGTCCTTTTTTATGTGCCCGCCTTCTATCGCAATCAAACTGAACCACCTAATTTAAGCGGTGAATTCCTCACCTGAATTTCCTGTCTCCTTGCAAGCGTTTGTTGAATATCAACCCATGACGTACACAGTAAAAAAATTCGTATTTATAAGAGAAAAATTGTAAACTAGTGTCAAAACGTGCACCAACGTAGGCACTACAACAATAATGTCGCAGGTCATCAAAGTGCGATACATTTTTGTAAGCAGAGTGTATGATGTGAAGCAAATTAACTTTCTACGATTTGTTACAACTACAAATAATTTTTCCTTTACAAAAAAAATTCTTGGAAACTGGTTGCCAAAAAATGTATGTTAATTCCGACAACAGTTTTAAAATATACAAGAATGTATATATAAGTATACAGTTATTATTTGCAAATAAAAACAACATTGTTTGTAAATACGCATATATTTACACATATTTACAAGCGTTTCTTGTAAGTTTACAAAATGTTTGTAAAAGTACAAAGTAAAATGTTTTGTTCTTTTAAGATTTTGCGATTAAACATTACACATTCCTGTACACATTTTCGTTTTCTTCGAGAGTAATAACCCGTTAGTTTTTTGTGACATGACTGAATACCAATGTAAGGTATATTAATGTACGACAGTCTGTAAATCAAGTTATTCTCTAATATAATTTTGTAAACTGTTACCAACTTTTTATGATTTTCACGGTATTGTTAACTGATTTAAATTTGCTACTCAAGCACATTTTGCAACATTAAGAACACTTTTTAATGGTTGATTAGTGAAATTATTAGTAGTTATTATTTGAACATTTTAAAATATATTTTTAAATACACTACCTGTAACCCATTCCCCAAGTGTTCTACAAACTAATACATCTAGTAGCGCACAGTTGTCCTTGTCGGTGCAACATATACCAACCCAGTTTATGGTGGAGTGTTAAATTTTGCACTTAAAACTTAAAATTATTCTAAATCTGAATTTGACGGGAGCAATAAAATTTTAAATGTCATAAAACATATTTTTATTGGTATATTCTCTCGTTCACGACGAGATAATTAGGAGTAGTTTTACACATAACTATACGCAAGGACAAAAACTTTGAATGGATTCGGCCATGGCCTATGCGTTCCCATTACGCCACCTCGCTTGGTAAGTAACATAAACAGTTTTATAATGAATGTTATATTGCCTATAGGTAATCTGCACTTTAACCGTCTAGAAATCCCAATGAAGCAAAAGACGCACTTCAGACTTGTGCATGAATTCAACGTTCCTTATACGCCTACGAAACTGTTCTGAAATGCAGCATTGGAATTATTCCCTTGCCTCTTTGAAACTTGAAACGGCAACGTATTGTTTTACATTGTAAACCTCACAATAAAGTTGAAAGTAGGGCGCATGTCACTTCAGTAGCTAAAACTCGGAGCTTTAACCATTAAAGATAAAAAAAAAAAATAGAAACGTGAAACCTCTGTTCATTCGGTTTTCAGATTATAGGTAACACTACAAACAGAGACGAAAAGCAAGACGTTTTACTTGAACTTCAAACATTTCGTATAGGGGAAAAACCACAAATACCGCAATGTGTACATAGTAATAAACTATGTCACAAATTTCACAAAATTGCTAAGGCTCTGTACACCGAATTCATTAGGTTACCATCAAAGAGAAGGTATACGTAATTTCTGCAATAATATGCGACTAATATATCACATATAGGATCACAATTGAAATGTTTATTATATTTCTGGTCCTGAAGTTCGAAACGTTAGTATCACGAGGCATGGTAGGTATATCCTATATTTTATTAACACAATCGAAAATGAATGTTATGCAACTCAAAATATGTTTAAAATTTTGCGGTCTGGTTAGACACTAAAGTTAAAAAGGGAGAAACATACGCTTAATTCAAATATTGTGTTCGAAAATGTTTTGAAATTTCAAGCGTACACACCAACGTAAAGGAGAAAGGTTTCTTTCAATGACTTTAAAATATGTGCATCTAGTCAGCATGCTTACTAAATGTCAATTGACCACGCATTGGTAAACATTATTTAAGGACCCAGAGAGCAAACAAATTACTAAGATTTATACTATCCAAGCTCTCCGCCATTCTCCCTGATGCGTTTCCGTGTGTTGCGCCAGTTTCTGGCGATACAGATATTCAATATTGACGTCAGAACGAACCGCTTCACATTCAATGGAATAGAGCACAAACACATGATATACCATACACTATAATTGGGCTATTTTGATTGTTTCCCGATCTGATGAAATAGGAGTGTCCAATATCAAAATACTTGATTTGAAGGTGTTCTACACTCAGCTGTTTGTTTACCTGATCGCATATATGTTATATATATATAAAAACACGCGAATATTATGCATTATTTTAGTATATTTGCTAATTTTTAAAACCAATCACATACCTAAGTAAAGGCGTATACAAACTTTGAAAAAAAATTCAAAAAGTGTGCAGTAAATTATGGCGTACATAGAGGACTGAATCTCAATTACTAGCCAAATCGTCTGTTTCTTTTTTTTGCAACGATAAACAATTCGTTTACTTTGGGGATTGCTAGTTTTTCATACCGTTAATTTCATGAAACATAAATACCATCGGTACTGATATGATGCAACATTTTTCTGCAATTAAACTGTACGATTCCGTTAAAAATAACAGTAATTTTGAACACCGATTAAAAATTAATAGCTTATTATGAACCAAGAACTTTCATTGCCCATGTTTCGACTTCGAACACAACGTACATAAGTTTGTACGCAAGGTTTTTTTTTTCAATTAATTGTCATTATTGCATTGCAACTCTTGTGGATGTTAACAATTTTTTTTCCTAAAACAATGCAATTAAATTTTATGACGCTCTTAGTACTAAGGTAAGTAACTTATATCCCAAACCGCGATAAATAGTGATTTCAAAAATGTTGAGGTAAAATAATTAATTCATGATGAAGATAAACCTGAGGAAACCGAATTATCTTTGAGAACTCCAGGAAAGGACTTTACAATTGGAGATACATTTTCAGATCAATTGTATTTCGAACCCAGAGCCGTGTTTTGACTCGGCATGCTAATCGCTGCTTTAAGAATATTATTGAACACTGGTGTAAACACTTAAAACTCTCCTAATGCTGTAATTATTTACGCACATAGGTAACTAACAGTCAGAACAATGAAAAATGTGATAATAAGGATATTCAGGAAATGCAATCCGGGCTTGAAGTGTGTCGAACGGGCCAGTGTTCGCATGATTTAAAACTTGCTTATTTTCTTGATAAACGTAAACATCGTTTCAATGCAGAAACATACGAATGGAATCTCATTACTTTAACACATGTTGCTGATCTCACTGGCGATTTGTTAGATTACTAACGAAACAGAAAATCATGAATCAATAATTGTGGAAAATTATACACACAAAATATGTATTGTTAGTTCAAAAGTGCTCATTTTGGAGGGCATGTGTTCCTGCACAAGTGAAAAAATGTTCTACTAATGATCACGAACCTAGAACTGAAGTCCTAAGACGCATAAATAGAGTCACCGATTTTTGGCAAAAAGAATTTTTGAGCAACTTGTTTAACGACCTTATGTGAACATTTGCATCTCTATTTCCTGGTCAGTGATTACGTAGTTTTGATTCTCATCGTTTTCGGATTATACCTGCAAATCGTAGACGTGTGGTGTCGCAGTAACCATATTCGCATTGCCACAGTCGAATGAACGATACCCCAGCACAAATACACTCTGCTGTTAATAATAATTTGGAGCTGGAGATGTCCATCAAAACTCCTGAAATAAGTTGGTGCAAAAATTTTTCCACCAAAATATCTCTGGCTCTATCCCTTTATTAGTGAAACATGCCGGTAATTTTATGTTTCTAGATAAAGTTATCAGCAGTGTGATTGCCTGTATTGGTATACACATATTTATGAACGTGTTAATTTGGGGTACTGTTGCAACACAATTGTCCGTTTCATAAATGTATTTGACGAAATCCCTAGTTATCTAATTGTATTAAATCCACGATATGCAAAGACGAACCGCTTCATCGTTGAAATTTTTCACTCTGTATCTGAGCTGACAAATAAATACGGCAGTTCTTTGAATGAGAACAAAATGCCATGCTTCTCCTCATTAGGGTGTCACAGAAATAATGGGCGTAGACAGCTTGAGGGCCTTACCAAATGTTGCATCCCTTTAATCTTAAATGGCTGTCCAGACGCGTCGGTTGGCGTAATGCACAGCGACGTTACTCCAGGGGAATGAGTAAATTAATTCCTTGAGATGTGCCGGCCGACACGTTGGCAGAACTGACCTATGATACATTTCCAGCTTCCTCCACGGACTGAAATGCCGGGGAACGTAGCTCAGTTGTAATTGGTCACCGGACGGGAGCCCAGCTTGACTCGCACTTCACACCAGCACGGGGTTGACTGCCGGAGTTTCGGATAGGGGGTTGCAGGGGTTGGTTTCCGACTGCATCTGATTTCTCGGCGCCGAGGGTAATTCCCTCCCACGGGTGCCACGGCGGGCATATTCAATTAATCTCACGCCCGGGTTCCACCCTCCACCCGCCCCCCCACCACCGTACCCGGTGCGGTGTCAAGAAACTTAATGCCCCGTCCCAAGAGGCACTCCGTTACCGCATTTAATGGAGGCTTGCCGTCTACTCGTGGCTGAAGGTCCGAGGCGAGAACTCACCGTTATGATGCCATAGTTTTAGCCGCACAGGGAGAACATTTATGCCGAAGAGGGGGTGACTTTATACACGTGAGATGACCTTGGGGATATTACAAAAAATATTTTCCACATTTTTGGTAGCCCTAAATAATAAATACCCCACATGACACTTAGTTAGTATTTCCTCACAGCGGAAAATTATGGAAATTAAAAACATAATAAAAGTGTCCCAACGTCATCCTTGCTAGCCGCACGTGAAACCATATAAATAATAAGACGAGAAAAATATACTAAATATACATTAGTACGAGATTATTTTGTTAATTTTGTCGTCCTTCTTGTCAAAATTATTTGTGATTATTTCGCTTAGCGACATATTTAGAATCTGTCTTAAAAGTCTGCGAAAATATTTTATGTATGCTTTCCTTTCAAAAATGTTATGTATTATAACAAAACGATAAAAAAATATGCGTTAACTTGTATTATACGCAATATTTTTCACGGGAAATCAATCCAATTAACCTAGTCACGCGACATATTATGTGTGAATAAATTATTGATGTTGAGGAGTTTGCTGGAATAAAGGCCTTAATGAGAAAGTGGCATTATGAGATAATGGTAGGTATATGTTTAGGAAAAATTCACTTATTTTAGTTTACGTCTGTCTCATTATTTTCTCTAACTACCAATAATTAATAGCTACTTACATAGCACAGATTTATAATATTTACTATACAGAGAGTCAAAGATAAAACAGCAATTATTTACAGCATAGAGATACCAGTCCAGGTCAAGAAAAAATTCTTAATTTGCTGAAGAATTGAGATATCGGTATAACGTTTTGTGTGTATCGCCTATGGCATAATGGAACAAGAAAAACTGTTTGATGAAAGGAAGGCCTTAGCTCACTGAAGCCTTTATTTCAGCCAAATCCTCAATTGCTGCCTTCTAAATATGTCTTCTCAAGAGACATATGTTTTAAAAATAGTTTCATTATTTTTAAAACAGTTTTATTTTTATGGTATATTCGAAATCACTTGTGCCAACTTCATAGCTAAAATAAATACACTTACAAAATTCATATGGTTTTTCAGTGTTCTATACGTATTCCAAATGTCTCTGTTTTGTGACTTCAAACATGTACCTACCAAAAGAGAAAATTTCACTGCCGAATCCTGTATCCACTGTAGCATATAAAAATAGGAAGGAAATAAGTTTAAGGGCAGTCGAGAAAAAAAAAGCCTAATGCCTTTTTGGGGGAAGAATTTTTTAATACATTCACTTTAAATCATTAATGTTTTAAAATTTTTGGAAATATGATTTTGAGAGCTGTGTTGTTAGTTTGAGTTTTCTTACCTAATTAAATTTTTTGTACAAATTTACTTTTTGTAGGTTATGGTTATTTCTACACATCGAATTTGGCGAGTAACTACTCTAAATAACCGCTCTTAATTATTACACTGATAAAGCAAAAATAAACCGCATTATGTGTTTATATACACAAACAACTAATTAACCCGTAATTTTGTACCCTTGAGTTGAATAATACTAGGCCTGTGTTATTTCGTATATGTGCTACACATTTAAACCTTTCCATGTAGCTAGTGGCAAACTAAAATACTTTCAAACCAACAGTAGAAACATCATGTTCTTAATTGCATATATATACTTAAATGCAAACAAATTTTAACATTATGATATATTAAATAGCGATAATTTATGAAAAGTTGTTAAAATTTAAATAAAATTAAACCTATAACTTTTAATATGTTGTGTATAAATTTAAACATTTAATATACTTCGGTTCATAATGATGATACCATCGTTGCAAATAATTAATTGGTTTTTTACTGCAGTAAGTAAGCAAATATCAGCAGGTTTATGAAATAGATTTTAGGTAACTAATGTATGTATATTTGGAATTTTGTGAAATAAATATAAAGATGACTAATGCGATTTACGTATTTTCTTTAATTTGACGAGTTTAAATAGTTTCGTGCTCTATTTCTTAAAGAGTTTTATTTTCAATGCGAAAATACGTAGGACCTCATGTAAAAACATTATCATTGTAAAGAACGTTACTTTTATTTCCTATGTTGTCAGTGTTGGTGTTGATATGTAGGAAATATTTTAATAAACAGACTAGCAAATAATAATGTGGTTAGCAAGTAACAAAATTTTTCGAATGGACAATCAAAATGCTAACTGGGAAATAAAACCATAAGTTATATTTTCCGATTGTGATTTTGGAAACAATTTATTTATGAAGGAAACTAAATCTGTGCGTTAATAATTTGTCTGAACAGTGGTGATACACTTTTAACTCTCCTAATGCTGAACACCCTTGATTTTCAGCTGTAAATTCGTGTTAATTCGAATAAATTGAGGTAAATTTAATAACAATGTTATATAATTCCATGTAATTAACAAACAATTTTGGCTTTCAATCTCTTTTAATAACATAATAACAATCTGGATGTATGTATTGTAATTTGTTTTGAAATGCTTATGATTATGAAAAAATTTAAACCTGTTTACTTTAAGCTATAAACTGTATAATATGTGAATCTATACACTCCAAAGGATTTAACAAAAATTCCTGGAAGCAAAAATATATAAAATTTGAGTAAATTTCCGAAATGTCACGCAAATAAAAAAAAAGGAATGTATAAATTTTTAAGAAATAATGCGAATACGTTAAGTATGTAAGTGTTTAATTTACGGTATGCAAAGTTTATTAGTAGTAAAATATTTGTTAGTGTACACAAGCGATGGTTTTCGATAGATCTTTGTAACGCTTATTTTAAAACTAATTAACACAGTTGTTACGTTTCAAACATAAATTTTGAAACGTAAACATAAAGAAGCGTTTTTACAGTGTAACTAACACATTTCAATACTTTATATGTGTTGGAAATATATTAAATTACTTTCTACTAATTAGACCGCGCAATTTACTATGTAACTTCTGAAAATTCTATTAAATTATATTCATAAAATTGTTAAATATTTTCTAAGAATTGGATTAATGAATTTATTCCCTTAAAATGTTTAAATTTAGTGTGATTACGTATATAGTTGTAAGTTATATTTCGTAAAAGTAAGTGTTATTTTCGGGTCAAATATCTTTTGTTTAAATACAAGAACTGCATATCTACCTCCTGCTTCAGAGCAATGTGTCTGTGTTCTACTTGCTCGAGAGAATTCTATTTCCTCTTTGTTCTTTCATCTTGCGACTTGTTCTTTACGCTTCAAGTACTCACATCGTTTCATCTTTGCTAAATTATCTGCGGAAAACTGTTCCATCAGCCGAGAATCGTTTATAACATCTTTGATCTCATTATTATGTCATGAAACATTTTCTTTTAAAAAATTGTATGTTGCCACGAAGAAAACCTGTATTTGATTCTTCTTACCATATCCGAAATCTTTCAACTTAATGACGTATTATAAATTAAATTGCCAAAAATTTATATTTAAAATGTTTTAGATTTCGTCGAATAATTTTGCGATTGGTAAATACGTATTTAAGGATGCATTTTCAAAACCGCAAAAAATAATAATTAGTTTTTAAGTTTCATTTCAATGAGATTCGTATAAAATCTATAGTAAGAATTTAATTGTTGTAACCTTAAACTCCCGTTGTATCAAACATTAAAAAATATCACAATCTATAGTAGCCTAAGTGCCAGATTTTACAATATCGCTTTTATCGTAACAGTACAATTCAAGTGTCTTTAAGAATATAAACACAAATTCGAATGATAAAAAGGCAGAACCAGGGGCAAAATATTTGCGTCCTTTATTTGCAGCTTTAAGAAGATCGCTTTAAATACTGTTTAACTATGCGTGTGTTTGTAATATATTACTGTACAGAAAATGTAAAACATTCTTTTTTAGAGAAGGCTGAAAATATGTTTAATCTGTTTAGGAAATATATTATATTAAGGCGACCCTACGGTGAAATATATGAAGATGATTTAAATAATTTAAAGAAATTCCGTGCATGCTTATCTTTGCAAACAGAGTTCAGTGGGCGAGTTCTTAACATTTACAATTTTTGCTGATTATATTACTTAATTTAAAATGTGTGTACTATTTTTTAATTTGTTAAAGCATTTTACTATATGCAACATTGTTAAAAAAATGCACATGTCAGTTTGAATAACAATAGCGTCGCTTTAAAATGAAACCATTTCTTTGATTTTCAACCTTCTGTTAGAGTTCCTAACACTACCGTTTTCAATAAAAAACACAATAAAAATAAATTTTGTGTGAGTAATTTTACCATCAAAATGTTTTCAATTACCTGTGCTATTTTACTAGGAAACTTTGTGGTATAGTAAATATCATGCTTTGAATAATTTTCAGAAATAATTTTTTCGTTGAATAACCTTTTTAATGTACTATTTCTGTAAAGCTAAATTTATTTGTTACACTAAAAATTAAATTTATTTATGTAGCCCGTAAAATAAAACATTTTTAATTCCTTGTTTTCCTTTAAAAATACACAAAATACATAACTGAAATATAATCTCCGAAGATTTTGGAGCTAATGACTAATCAAATTGGTTTTGAAAGGTTGATTTACGTCATAGTTGTACTTTATATCCTATATAACTTTACTTTAGTGCGCAAATTAACGTAAGTGTGTTTTACATAACAAAGTGTGTAATATGTAAATGTTTATATCGGACACTAGGGTTTTTTTACTGTAATTTAATATTCGTAAATGACAAATACATATTATTAAAAAATGATACCAACGTAACTATTAGTCGTTCCCATTTCACACTACCAAATAAATAACATTTTTAAAAAAATGTTAATTTGTACTTTAATAATTAGTTTATACTCTAAAGTGTTTTATCAATATCTACATATACGATGTTTTTGCTTATAACTTTCAAAAATTGTTGTCCATAATAAACATTGAGAACACAGATATTTGAACCTTTAGAGGAGACATTGCTATCGGTTTTCATGCATTAGGATAATTAGTGAAATCTCAAAATTAGAATCCAGATTCACTTTTGGAAGTGGTGAAATTTGTTCAGTTATACATCGTACGTTTTCTTACAAAATTGGGGAGGAAGAGTGGAATTGCCATGAACCTAAAACATACTTGTTGGAATTGTTTTATCACTAGGTTCGTAAGCATTATCGCCAAGAAATTAAAAATGATAGCTTTAAGGTCCATAGTGAGCATTTCTTAATATTTTTGTAGGAACTTAGTGTGTATCTTGCATGCTATATTTTACTGTAAAACTGTGTACGGCAAGCTGTCTTTGCTGTCATTTAACGATATTATTATAAGGAGATTTGTCACTAAAAATATTTATTTATTTGTATTTCGTAAAATATATTCATAAATGGCTCTTTTGAATGATTTTGTGTATTTTAAATTTGATTCGACCGGTCAGTCTCGCCTCAAATTCCCAGCATTTAAAAATAAAACGTGAATATTAAATTTATAAACAAATACTCGACTGGTGATCTCTTAATTGAATGAGTCAGATCGGAATGTGTTAATCTGCTGTGGTAACGGGTTATAAAGAAAGGTACGTTGAAAATGTAGTTTCAAATTTACTTTTCATAAATTATAGGGGTAGTATTGCTACCCTGAATGCAGTTTTCGGAATTTTTTTTCAATAATAAAAATAAAAAATTACTTACTAATTCACTGTGTTGAAACTATTCACTGTGTTGTTTTTTAGAATCAAGTGTTTCTTATTTTGTGTTTGAAGAAATTATATATACTTTCAA
Source organism: Medauroidea extradentata (assembly GCA_003012365.1). Taxonomy (NCBI): domain Eukaryota; kingdom Metazoa; phylum Arthropoda; class Insecta; order Phasmatodea; family Phasmatidae; genus Medauroidea; species Medauroidea extradentata. The sequence continues at coordinate 45,169 of PNEQ01048878.1, forward strand.
TTTTTATTATTTTTTCATATTTTTTAACTACGTATCCTGTATACGTAAAGGTGCCGCAGAGTTGTAGTTTTCAGACCACCCGTCACCCACCACGACGATCCGGGTAAATCCTAGTTTACACCAACGATAACATTGCTAATAACATGTGTTTTCAACAAAGTTGTTAACAATTGAAAATTGTCGACAGTATCATGTTATCAACATTGTTGCCAACATTCTGTTCTTAACTTTGTTAATATTTACAACAAAATGTTAATGACATATGTTACTAACATTTTGTTGAAAACATTTGCTCGCAACAAAATTTAATTCTTTTAAACATGTTAACGACTTTGTCACCATCATTGTTAATGATATTATTTCCCGACCCATTCTAAGGCGGTTTAGATCAAAGCTTGTTGGTAATAAACGTTACTAGCAATGTTACCAGCAATATTGACGGCATTTTTCATCAACATTGTTATTAACTTCCGTTCATCATTTTTACAAATTTATTAGTAACATTGGGGTTTTCAGCAATGTTCGTACACTTGCTATCGACATTGCTATAAAATAGTGTGGTATATATAAATTATAATTTGTTGATAACATTATGTAACAAAAATTTTGGTTATTAACATTGTTACTGTTATTATTTTTTTGGTGTAAACTGTGCTTCAAATTCCGAGAGGGGCTAACCTAGATTTCCGTATGTGATAAACGTGACGGGAGTTGACATTCGCCGGTGAGTTTTCTCAGAGCAATCCCCTTACTTTTCCATTTCATTTCGTCCCTACTGCACACGTTCATATCATAGCCGTGAAACAGAACTATAGTATGTGAGTGATGAGGCAGTGTTTTTCAGTTCAATCTTAAGGGAGAAAATGCAGATGCAACATATCTCAAACAAGAATGGGAATACCAAGATTTATAGTCAAGGCAGTTTATCACATAGTAAGAGGTCACTCTCTGAACATAAAAATGGAAGTAACTCAAATTATAGAATTCTGAGTTTTGGCAGTATTGATTTAGGAGTGCGGCTTGACAAAACAGTTTTTTTTGTTAAAACATTCGAAGTATTTAAACGTAGAGTGCTAGACACGGTGGCATAATGCAGACGGAAATCGTCACGTCGATCAGGTATTCAGCGGGTGTAGGACGCTAATTGGTCGGCTGGACTGCAACAAACCGTCAGCAACGTGTGTGTGTGTAGTGTTTGGCGGAGAGGAGGGGTTAATTCCAGGAGGTAGGGGAGAGGCTTTGGCAACCCCCATGAGGTTTGCTGCGGGCCAGCATACATGCATGGTCATCTGCAATAACCCCAAGGCGCCCGGATTGGGAAGAGGGAAGGGGGGATGTGTGTTGCGTTATGGCAACACCGGTCTCCGCCCTTATAGCCAATCATGTAACCATCTCCGTGGTCGGGGGAACCAAACCAATCCTGACTTTCCCCCACTGCGGATTCGGTTTACTTGTTATTCAGTATTTTGCGGCGAATTTTCGAGCAGCCAGAGTGTGGCCTGATATTTAACTCGATTTGCTTTGATCACAATTGGAATGTTCATGTGATGAAGGGAAAAGGGGCAAATGATAGCTTCCTGACAGCACGCCTGATAATTGTTCCGCCCAATCATGGTGTAAACGGCTTCAACGGTATGCAATGTAAACGCTGTACATGTTCGTAAATTTGAAACCAACTAACTATTCCTCTACTCTATACTTGACGTGTTCCTTTCCTAACCGACGCAATGATCGTCTGAACTTAATTTTAATCTTGGCTTCGAAAAATAAAAGCTATATACTTGCACTAGAATGATTGAATATACCGTGCTGAAATTTACATATACAGTTACGTTGGCCAATTACTTTCCTCTCATGTAGATATTATCAAACACTTCTTACTAATTTAATTTGTACAAATTATAGAAAACGTTAGATAATGACCGGCTTTGGATACGAAAATTTGTTTCCTTCATTTTTAAACATGTAACAAAATATCAAAATTTTTAAAATTGTACCGAAAGTGGTGTTAAGTGGAATTTAAAAACATGACTTTATGACACGTGTTTGCTCTATAACAGAGTTTGTATTGTTTACTTTTAAGATAAACATTTATGTTCGAATATCTTGCTAACGGTAGAATGTGTTTTGAACGAGCTTGTGGACGTTTTTGTAATTATTAAGGTTTTTTTTGGCAAAAATCTCCTGTATTTTGCCACTGAAACTTAAACAATATTGTATATCTACAACCCATTAATCCTTATAAAGTTTTATTGCATCGCACTTTCCAAGAAATCAAAGAATGTAGTGTTTATATTCAGAAATAACACGTGAATTTGATTTGTTTTCTTGGTTGCTAGATAAAAAGTAATGTTCATTTTAATTTCTGGACATAACTGTTCTCTATATGACACAAGAAAATGAACGTTGACTTATTTCCATTAAACTTTTACGCTTTCATTTCTGGTGTGCTCGGAAGTAAGAACATCGTCAAGTAAATTTCAGAAGTTCTAGCATGTAAACAAAGAGATCTCGGGCGTGCGTATATGAACGTACAGTATGATAACATGGTACCTGATTTGTGTGACGTAACTGTTGTAATGCTTTTTGTAAATAACTGTAAAATAATAAATGCCCCGTTAGCGTTGTGTTTGCTCAATGAACATGGTATTTGCCAACGTGTATCAATCATAACGCCTTTCGGAGCTGCTGGTGTTTAAGCACTGTTTTTCCGGACATGGGCGCCGCCTACCCGCGCGTGAGAGGCTCGAAAGCGACGGAGCAGTAAGGTCGACCTTGAAGCTCGCATCAAATGCCGCGTCGCCTCAACGAGCCAAGCGCTAAACTAGCGTGCAAAGTTCCCGCCGAACGGTTTTTACTATGGGACACTAAGCGGTGACCATATTGTTTTACTGGCGGAAATTCTGCAACTAAGTTAAGTGCAGGTCGGAACCTGAGTTTCACATACATCACGTTAGTACATTTTAAAGTACACAAGTCTGAAAATACCGTTTTTAGCCATGTTGAAGAACTTAGAAACAGTGTTTTTAATGAGCGTGGAGTCTTAACAATGATGTTCCGACCTTGTCTGAATTTTGTTTTCTTTTCGTACGTTGGCACAATGGTCACACGTGGAATATTTTCGTTGAAAAAAAAAACACCTGTTTACGAACATACTGCAACGCATTTGAAGCGTGGGGTAGGCGGCCACCTTAATATCAAAATATTTTCACAAGGTACCCGCCTACATCCATGAAACGGTTTCATGTATAGCTTTATGTAGGATGTTCCGTAATTAGGGGTCGTAAATCACATCGATGGTAGAAAAAGGGAAAAAGAAACATTATTGCTAAGATCAGAATTCCGCCTGCTCCGAGGCGCCATCTGACCAGTAGCTCATAAGATGAGCTAGTACAGCTGAGTGGGAAACAAGGTACTACGGGCTGCAGATATCCAGGCGCATGTTCGCGATGTATTCATGTGTCTTATTAAGCAGGTTCCTCATTAGTTACAGAAATTAGCAGTTTGGTGAGTTACTACATTTTATTACACATTTTGTCGCTCTTTAATCTGACGATATTTAGCTAGACATTTCTAAATAATTGAATTAATCCCTAAGAAATGAATAAATGTGTATGAAATAATGTTGGTTTAGTTTGTATGTCGTATATATAGTTTTCATTTGGAAATTTGGTCAGGTGCTGCCCGATTTTTAAAACCACTCGGGTCAGTGCGAAAACAACACGACAGCTGTTCATATATTTTCACTTACGATTTATTTAATTAACTACCCACAAATAAAACACTACTTTTGAGCTACTTCAGGTAAGTAATATTATGATGTTAATTTCTCATATAATCTGTAGAATATTTGATGCTCAAGAAAAACCAGGGATTAATAATTCACAACATTTACTTTAACACTGTTAATTTAATTCTGAAATTATCGCAATGCGAAATTTTTTACAACAATTTAAAATTCTCTGAATATTAATAATTGTAGGTATCATGATTCAGTCAATATAAAGCCTGGCAATCCCCTTTAGAGGAAAATTCGTGGAGACTGAATGTCACCAAATTATGTGGTTTTTGGTCATGTGGTGCAATTAATATCATCTACCTGCAGAGTGTGGACGAAAAGTAACTTTGCTAGCACCAACACCTGTTTCTCACCGGGATTAGAGTCTGGAACTCCTGGAATTGCAAGGTGGTGCGCTACCAACATTGCCATGGGTTTGCGTTAATGTAAATAGCGTCTCTAAACTCTTTTATTCATTATAAGATGCTTCATAATTATTGCTGTCACATTCAGAATTTTCGTGCGCTATTACTCTAAACTGCAGGCGTGTGATATTTTTACCAAACAATATACCCTACTTAGTGTTTACAAAATAATCACGTGACCAGAGTCCGATCATATAGTTATTGTTACTGTGTACGTTAAAAAAAAAATAAAAATAGTTGACTTGTCAAACGTTTAATAGTGTAGCCAATCTAATAATAATTGTATGTCATAATAACTTTGTACACGTGCATATTATTTCATATAATTTAAGCGTCTTAAATTTTAAATTTTTGAACACAATCTTCTAATACAAATAACTGGAAACATCCGAGAGCAAACGTCTGAATTTAATAGCAGTCACATACCCATTAATAAAAAATTTAATTTTTGTGAAAATTTTAAAATAATATAATCTTACGAATTAAATACTGTTTTTACTCACTAAATAAATTACTATTTTAATTTTGATACCGTTTGAATCATTGTAAGATTGAAGGTCTCTCTTCTTTACTATTTTTAATTTTCTTTCTTTCCTACACAAAACGTTTTACATATAAACTATAATATGTCTCGAATAAAATGTGGTATCAAAACTGACTTTTAGTAATTTAATGTATCGTAAGATGGCGATATGTAGCCCTAAGATACTGTCATCTGATATCGAAAACTAATGGTACGGGTTTTTATAATTTGCTGTAATGTAACATGCCATCCATGTGAATCTTGTTATTTATTTATATTTTTTTAGAGTTTTGCTGTTATATTGTGTATTATAAATATTACTGTGAATTTTTCATACTCACAGACAACATGCTACATCCCTGTAGGATTTTCTTCTGCATACGTGTTATATTTTTGCAACGTTTAAATGTTTATATTGTTCAACAAAAAAAAAATGTTTTCAGTAGCTTATCTACGGGTACGTAAAATGACAAGTGTGGTTCATCTAACTTAAAATGTAAAGTTACTTGCGTCATAAACGGCGATGAAATATTTTTATAAATTAATACAGCTACGATTAATTTTTTACTGAAATTTGGTGTCTGTATCGTTTTTAGTTAAATGTTCGGTGTCCATATTTAATCACAGTATAAGATTATACTATTGATTTAGAAGGCAATTTTATTTGGTGTAGTTATATAAATTACATAAAAACGTTTTTGCGTCAAATTTAAATCTAATTACATTAAAAGATCTACACATACATAAAGTGAGATGAATTTCATACAACATAAATTAATTTAATAAAAAATTCATATAACATATGATTGAACTTACAGACAAGACAAGTACAAAATAACTCAGTCGAGAAAATTGAAATACAATATAATATAAGAATATATTTTTTAACTAAAAATTATCAGAGCCTACTGATATGAAATGAAGTATATAAGAAATTATTTTCGTTTATTTATTAGAAAGAATTAATTTTTTCAATAGTATTAAGTGTAAATGCGTATTCCATTTTCACGATTTACATATGCCTACACTATTTATTATTTAGTAAAAGACAGTTGTGCTTGTATTTACAAGCACTATTGTTTTGAGATGTTTTAAAAACTAAATAATTTCGTTAGTGTTTTGCTCTGATCATATTAAAGTAAACTTAAATGGCGCGTTCGAAATTTCCGTTATCAAAACTATTAAAAGTAAATTATGTTTAAACTGGATTGGTTTTATTCCGCTCCTGTATTTTTGACAATCTGTTGTTCTCACTTTCATATTATAGTTATCAAGAATGATGTATGCCAATTTATTCTGTCGTGCCAAAACTTATTTGTGTTCACAATCTATATGTGGTGTTAATGCACGATAAATATAATTTGAAACAAATTGAGTACATTTTTAGGCGAAGAAAATTTATTACTCGAATGGAAAACTACTTTATAATTTGATGTGTTTGTTAAAAGAGACGAAATACGTTTTATTTTTCAAAGCTGGAAGAGTTTTTCTTTTGTAAAAAATATGGAAACCAGAAAAACTTCTTGCAGCTGAAGAAAGCGAGTGTTTCTAGAAGCTGACGGAATTTTTTTCACCACCTCCAGGCATTCTCACCTTTCAACAACCCCCGGCCTTCTCTCCGTTTCTTCCCCCCAGACGCCACACGGTCGACAAGGGATGTATCGATCAATTAATCATGTCAAGGCGGAATGAAAGAATGAGCTGCATTCCACAAGGGGCACGGCATGGTCGAGAGTAGAGTTTATAATGTGGGAGGGGGTGGGGGTAAGCAGGGCAGGGCCAATGCATGCATAGTAGCTTTCGAGCGGCCCGCGTCCTTGGTAATGCGAATTCCCCGCGTGGGAACGAGATCCGAGGCAGATTCCAAGCCCGACTTCCCTGAAAGAAACAATACTCTACCGACGATGCGTCGAACTCCTCATTAGCTTGCTCACCGAGAAAATATAGCATTTCTTTTCGCTCCCGCACTTTGTTGTAATATACGTAAAATAATTCTGCTGGTTTTCTTGTAGATATTTCTTAAAATGATGCGTTAAGTCCTATGCAGAAACTACTAGTTTTCGTAGGACAACTGAAAAATCAGTTGAATTATTAATAACGTATTATTACAGGCGCATTGCTCTTTACGATTGCGTACAGTATTTGTACTTATTTGTTACCATTTTCTGTTTCATAAATCGGCGAAGGAAACTATTATTTAACCAATCAAAATTATAACAAATAATATTTAATTTTAAATGTATTTTGTGTACTAAGTTATTTATGGTAACAAGGTACGATCGAATTCCAATATTTTAATCTGAACCTTACTAAAATATTGAAGAAGGAAGAAATAAATGCAAATTATTCTCGACAAGTGATAAAGAGCTCTAAATGACCGCGTTTAAAATAAGAAACTTGACGAAACTAGTATTCTCGACGGAAATATTTTTGTCGGAAAAAATTTGACGGATGATTAATTCGTAACAGAAAGAATGCTGTAAATACGACTTCGTAGCCACCTTACACAGTTAAAAACGGTTTTTTTCAAACTGATGTACCAAACGAGGGTGTACATTTATAACATTTTGTACTCGCATTCTGGATGACCGGCAATCGTTCCCCGACTGCGGTCTTCATAATTTAGGTTTGTCATGGTTTTGCGAATTCACTCAAATGGATACTTAAATTATAAATATATAGTAACAACGCTCAAAATTACCATTTCAGAATTCTTAAGAATTGAAAATTTATCACACCATGTCTGGATGTAAGACTTTCAGTTGTTTTTTGTAGCTTCAGCTGTTTACACGAGTCAGATAACTTGTTACAGATATTTATTAGGAAGTAAGACTGAATAATGCCAATGTTCCGAAAGTAAATTTCTAATTCCAACGACACTAGATTCACATACAATAATTTTGTTGATGAGAGGAAGCGAGTAGTTACTTTGGCTGTGGAATTGTTGGATATATAAACAAACAAACATGTAAATAATGTGCGCCATGTGGAGAGAGCTGGTAAAGACTTTTTCGTGGTCCAAGTCTCAAAAAGCCCCATCTTAGTGAATTAATTGGGTGATATGTATATTATATAGACACACACATATTATTATACAACAGTCCTAAAAACATATTATGCATACCTCTGCTGTGACTATTATTTATTTTTTCGCGTTTGTTTTTTAAAAAATAATAAGCGCTTCTCTTAAAAGCACACACACACACACACACACACACACACACACACATATATATATATATATATATATATATATATATATTCCAGTGGTCATGAATAATCGCGAATAATATTTTCGAAACACCGCAAAATATTATTTTAACTGTTTCGTATTGTGTGCACAGTCAAGGTTGAGCGTTATACCGATTAAAATCATTCCTAACATCGAATTACTCATAACCAAGTATGTTTACGTTACGTATTGTTTATTTAAATATATGTAACATACACATAACTTTGAGTAGCTTAAATAAAATTTACCTAACTTGGGCAGTAAATAGACATAACATATACCGAATAACATGGAATCATGAAAATACTTAACCTGTTATGCGTACTAAAGTTATGCCACATTGATGAGTTAAAATTAAAAACTTTCCGCTCAAGGGCCCTAGACGTCCTGATTGCCAACATCCCAAAGCAGGAATTGCCAACATACCCACTGCTATGCTGGTAAGAGTCATGCAGAACGCCAGAAACAGCTTTACTCAGTGTATAGACCATAGAGGCCGTCACCTACCTGATTTCAGCTTCAAAACTTTGCAAAACCAAACTTTAAATATATACCTACATTATACAAATGAAAATTGAATCGTTCTGATTCATATAATGGATTTGATTGCCATTTTAATAAAGGAAGTTTTGTCGCCTCATCCTGTACAATATTGGCCCCGGAGCAGAGTTGAATAGCTGTATCAAAGACATTGAAACGAAGTAGTACAATTTTTTTTTTTTTTCGCGAAAATCAGGCGTTCCTACTCTTCGTCTTAGCAAACTTTATAATGTTAAGTAAACTTGTGTTGTTAATAATTCAACGAGTTTATACGTTAGTAGAATATGCGCCAATTGTAAGGTATCAGTAAAAAACGCCAAAACTCTTCCAGAAACCGAGCGAAGTGACGCAACGGCAACACGTTGGAATCGCATTCGGGAGGACCCAGATTCGATCTCCTGCTCCGGCCGTCATGATTTCGGGTTTCCATTGTTTCATGAAATCACTCCACGCAACTGCTGGGATGGTTCCTTAAAGGCCATGGCCGAATCCTCTCTCAGCTCCCGTAGTACCAAATTACGTGTCACTGTCTCTGATGACCTCGCTGTCGACAAGAAGTTAAACCACCTTACTTTACCGTACCAACTCTTTAGATTTAAACAGTCTTATAAAATATTCCATTCATATAAAGACAATACTTATAACAATAAGGCATATGGCTAAAATTAGTTTCCGTTGAACTGATTCAAAGCTGAACACTATTTTATACATACATGTAACCATTGGCACATAGTGTGTTTATTTAAATTTGTGTCTCTCACATTAAAAAATTCACATCACTTGTTTTTTTTTCTAACCGAATTTGCTTACTATTTATATTTTATAAATAGGGTATTGATGAGGAAGAACATACACGGCTTCCGAAAGCACCCGATGAGGCAGTGATTCGGTCGCGGAATTCTGTTGATTGAGATCGCTTACTCAGCTGCAGAGCGCAACGTTGATATAAGCTGGAGAGATGCGGCAACGCTGTAACGAGGAAGATGCAGTAGCGTCCCTGTTGGTGGAGGAAGGGGAAGAGTTTGGGAGAAGAGGGTTGATTTGACTGCTTCAGCGGGTGCGGTGTTTGCTCTCAAACTCCCGTGCTCTGTCCACAATCCACAACAGCTCGGCAAACAAGAGCCCATGAGCTACGCCATTCAAATGTTAGGATTTCTTCGCTTCATTACAACTCACTTTACCCTTTTCCCGCTAGCGGTAAAAAGCAGAAAAAAACAGAGAGATATTACCTCTGCGCCGGGATTTTCGCTGTTGTTTGTATTCCCGTTGTAAATACGGCAATCAACCAACCATGTATGTTTGTAATAGAAAATATCGCGTGTTAACTTTTTTTACTACTGAGATTAGGACTGTTTATTTTTCGACAACAGAGCGAGTTAAAGTAAAAAAAGTAGGAATTTGTGAGACAGTAGACAGTATATGAATTACAGTCGTTTACATAATTTGATATGTGTTTTACCGAAGGTAAACCAATGAAATAATAATAAATACGTTCAATCGATGCAGCAAGAGTTATGTTGTGTATTATTCTGTAGTTGGCATGTTAATAATACGTAATAAAGCATTAGATAAAATAACTAAAATTTACGTTGCATATTGAACACTCGAATATACATCGCAACTTTATGCTGTGTACTACTAGCCAAAACTATTTTAAACTACGGATTAATATGTATATTTTGTTAGTACACTGCTTAGTCATTTATGTAGACTTTTTTTGTTAAGATAATCTGGCTTGATTTGATGTTGTAATGGAAGACACATAGCTTTCGGAACGTAAATATTGCATTTTGCCGTAAAAGTACAAGGAAATAATGCTGAATGTATTTTAACAAATGTTATTTCAGCACGCTTCATCGGTATCAAATATCACATTAAACCTTAATGATATTTACAAACTTTGATGTTTTATAACTACTTAATCTTATATAGTTTTAAACATTTTATAGACTCCAGTGTTTTTAAACACTAACAATTTATTTTTCCCTTCTAAAAATCATAATCGTGCTTTGCAGCTGCTCTGTATTTTGTATGGAACATTATATAAATTGTAGCAAAAATAATATTAAAAAATACTGATGTCATCCCATAACTGTTTTACAATGGCTATTTAATTATTAACACTTTTTTTATTAATCACGTTATTTCTTTTTGTGGTCTTTGTTTCACTGTCAAGCAACAATGAGCTAGGAAAACCTTGAGATGGGGTAAAAATTAGATACGACAATAATGAGTTAGGGTAACAATGCGCTAGGTTAGGGTAACAACGAGATAGGGTTACCGTGAACCAGGGTAACATTGAGATAAAATAACAGCGAAATAGAGTTAGGGTAACAATGAGCTACGGTAACATTGAACTAAGGTAATAGCGAGACACGGTTACCGTGAGCTAGGAGTAACACTGAGCTAAGGTATCAGCGAAGTAGTGTTACCATGAGCAAGTGTAACAATGATCTTGGGGTAACAATGAACTAGATAATTGACACTTTATCATAGTTCAGAACAGGATGGATGAGCATATTTTTGTCAGCCTGTTTGTCTATTCGGTACAAATACTTAAATCGAATTTAAACTAACTTCCCGATTAGCTACACAATTTTAAACTTTTATCGTAGTTGAGAACTGGATAAGATTGCAATATAAGAAAATATTTTTAAAATAATATTACTTAAAATATTTTAATACGCCACATTAAATTAACTTCTTCCGTGTAAGATAGAGACTTGAAACTTCAAGTATAGCACAGAACTTGCTGACAATGCATTACAAGAGGGGGAAAAAATAACTAGGTACCTAAAAACGATTTTTGAAACTATGTTTCTAAAAATATTAGTGCAAATTTTGCACACACACGTGACTTTAAACAGAAAATAATATTTAAGAAAATAATTTTTCATAGTTCTGCACTTTTAAAACGGACCGTAGTTATAAAATTACTTGACCTGCAAAAATATTTGTAAGGATTTAAACGTAGAAAACGTGATGCGCGAGCAATTGAATTAATATATTACCTTAGTTGCTAACAGTTTTATTGCACTGCAATAGATATGAACTATATATGATCTACTGCATGCAGCGTACCTTTATTTTTATCGTTTTAAATCTTGCAAGTATTTTGAAAGAAGACATTAATTTATAATTTTTAGTCCGATTTAAAATCTTTACACTAAATTAAACAACGCAGGCTTTCGCGACTGTTGTCTGGATTATCTTGGATTCAGGGTGTGAGAAAGACAACCGTCCGATCCGGCTCACGCCTTCAACCAATGTAATGTTACATTAACATTTTTTTAATCAATTTTTTCTCCCATTCCATAAACAGTGTCACAGATTAAATGCTCATATGACTTTTGCTTTAAGCGCATCTAGAACAAACTATCACTCACTACCTTCGTAAAAAAATATTTGCAGGAAAAAAGTTATATTACGTTTACGTTCTTTATGAAAAGTGTAAAATACCAGTGTGTACGATTATTGTGAAATAAAATGGTTTCAATATCATTCATTATCAATTCGTAAGTATTTTAAATCAATCAAATGGGCACCAACAAATTATTACTTAATTATTGTTGTACTTTGCAACGTGGCTACGTTTTAGAATGTCCTTACAAGCCACCAATTTACCGCAGTAAAATAGAGTAAACTTCAATTTCGATGTTGTTGTTATGAAACTGCGTTGTGACTTCAACTTGGATTATTAAATAAAAAACTTATATCTGAAGAGAAAACACAAAACATTCTTAGAAACCAAAATCAAACGAACTACTTAGTTTCTGTTAGAAGTTATAAAATATTGATTTATAACATATGTTAAAATATTGCCGTGATCACTATAAACTGTAGTTCACTGCACAGACAGTAAAAACATTTCCTTTAATGATAGTTTTTGTACTTTTAAATTCTTCTTGTTTATTTACTTTTTCTGTAGCGTGTATGAAATATGATTTTTGAAAGACAAATGTTTAACTCGAGTGTATTATATTTTATGTTTAGTAAGGCACTGTTCACTCTCACAAGAATTTAAAAATGTGGGTCGGTGTAAGAATATCAAGCACTGACTGTGACATCTCGAAGCAGGAAGTCTGCTTGGTAAAGAAGGGGGAAGGTTAGGAGTGTAGTGTGCGAACCTTCGAGATAAACCGTTAGGACATTTCCCGGCGTCTTATCGCGTCGCGCCAGATTTCAGCTGCCTCCTTCCCAGCGACATTTGACCTGTCCAGCGAACGTGCCTCTCGATGTGGAGGGTGAGGGGAGGAATAAAGGAGTGATTCTTTGACAGCACGCGTCGTCGCAAACAGTATCAACTGATGCCTCACTGGGTCACCTTAGAGGCCATTTTATGAGAATGTGAAGCACAGGGCAACCCCTTCCTGGCATTATTGATGCAGTGATAATGTGCGCATGAGTGCACTCATGTTTCCCTGCTTTATCATAGCTCTGATCTCGGCAATCCCAGATAATAGCCGTATTAAGCGGTTGAATTGTTCACAAAATGTTAGCAAACGTTTGCGGGAACTGTTTGCATTTACAAGATATCGCTAAAATTCCGTAATTCAGTGAGCAGAAATGGCTACCACCACGGAGTTACGAAATTATTGTTACAAATTTAGCAAAAACTCTTTATGTGGGCAATTCCCTGAGCTATTTGGGATAGAGGTCTTATGATCAGAAATAAAAGAGTTGAATTAAGTTATTGATTTACTAGCTCACAAAGCTTACAAAAATACGCAAAACAGCAATCAACTGTAACTTTCAGAACACCTTTAATTATGCACACAATTATTACTGTCTCCCAGAAACGTTAACTAACTTGGACGATTGAATCACAAAAAATGTTGACCATTAAATTATTGAAGACCACAGCAAATCACAATAAACGTTCAGTCATATATCCAACTAACACAGTCTCTCAAATAGTGACAATGTACGACATTAACAGTCCGAATTGGTGATGACTCATCATGTGCTGCGCAGCACCCCGAGTGCACCACCGTCTTCACTCTTGAGGTCTTCGGTTCGACTCCCGGCGCGCACCTCCTTGTTGTCCGTCGACCCGCAGCAGCGGTCCTCTTGTTCCGTCCAATACTGCTCCGAAGGTATGTGCTGCAGCCTCACAGTAGATTCTGATATCAGCAAGATGTCTTCACTAGTCCCTATTCAAAGGCAAAGCACCTTCTTCTAGCACGACCAATAGCTAACTCTCCCCAAATCTGTTGATTCGGGGCTTATATATTCTGGCGAAACTCCGGGGAGTAACCGAATTACAGGGGTTTAACAATAGACATTACACCATACTTCGGACGTGACATGAGCCTCGTAGGCCGGTCTCGTAGGGTAATGGCGCAGTTGACACTGGTCTGTATGACGTAGTTCGGCGTGACTCCCACCACGCAGTCGTCCGGCTTGTGAATTATGGGCTAGTACATAAGGTGTTTCGACACATCTTCCAACAACCCAGCACTCGGAAATACAGCATGCAACATTAAGTTGTTGTTAATGCCTTATCAGGAATATAATGGGACTGTATAATCAAACATTTCTTCACGAATACATCTGTTGGAAAATGGACTGCTGTCTTTTTTTTTACGTGTACAACATAATTAATTGTTGAACAAAATTGAATTATGCAGCTGAATGTAATATTTCGTAGTTTCGTTTCAAAATAACTAATCTCGTTCATACTGCGGCTAAATACAGATTGTTTTGATTCAAATTTTTTCTATATGAAACAGGGAATAATGGTTAAGGTAAACATGCTGTGAACAAACCCTGCAACCGTTCTAATTAACTAAGTCGCGTACGCAAAATGTGAAAAGTTCGTAGGAAGCGCCACGGTGTGTAGGATATGTCATGAAATATTGGTACAAATTTACTGCAGTGATGTCGCGAAACGAGCGTGCTGAGTGACAAGTTGAGCCTGTCGCTAGCGCAGTGTAGCGTGGCGCAATGTGCGGGCTGCGAGCCTGGCAGCCCACACGCGAGGCAAATACCAGACACCTCCGCTCCCCTGCTTCCTAGGTTCGGCAGACCTGGGCGCGCTCTGCGCATGCCTCAGCAACGTCAGACGGGCTGCTCGCCACACAGCCCTGCCTAGTTCATATCGCCCGAGGCAGGAAACGCGTACAGAAGTAAATCTTTAAAACTTTCTCGCATTCCTCAGACTTCGCGATCGGCTGACGCTTTTGGCGAGTAGGTAGTTCAAAATATACCATTACAAATTATAGTCTAGAACACCAGCTGTGAGATTCAAAATTATTTAATGTAATTCCAAAATAATCAGGGAGGGTTGCAGCCCTGCAGCCCAATAGCACAAATCGCCACTGCCCGTACCCTGAAAAAAAAATAAACTAATAACATTTTTATATATTAAAAATAACTATTCGAAATTGATAATTCGTTGTTTGATCAGTGTCTAATAAATAAATATATATATATATATAATGTTTAGCTGAGAGGTTATTTTGTTCATTAAAAACCTTAATAGTTAACTGTCACATTAAAATAAATTGTTTAGCTGTACATTTAGTTTTGTTTAGTAATAAAAGTGAGTATTGAAGGACTGAACATTTGTCATTTGTTATTGATGTTCACGACCAGACGTATTCCTTTATGTGGGTAAAGTTTCTTGGTATATGCAAGTATGGACCAATGTGTTACACGCACACACACATACACACACACACATATATATATATATATATATATATATATATATATATATATATACTGTTTTACTTTATTATTTTGTTTTCTGTTGAGCGTGTTTTATTGGCTTTTTGGATACAATAATGGGTTATTAGATACTAATATAAAAAAACATATAGTAGCAATAACCCCAGAAGTTGCATAGAAAATTATGGAAAACGTATACAAACTAAAAGGTACACAAACATAAAGGATTATTTGTAACAAAGACAATACATGTATGAAATTTGTAAATAATTATATCGTATGGATCCACCAATAAATTATTTTGTTCTACAAAAATACACTTTAAATGTATACTTAAATGAAAACAGGTTCGTGGCTTTCTTAATTTTTCCAAGTAATTTTTTGTTTCGTTAGTTTAGCCAAATATTATTTTGGAAACGTAAAAAAAAAATATTGGGTTGACCTTTTTTATTAAAACTCTATTAAATACATTATTTTTAAGACAGTTTTAGTGCTTCTTGAGAGTTTGCACTTGTCTGCAATCATTTTTCAAAGTAGGCCTACACAATCTTTGTCTTCATCGTCTGTATAACTCTACGATCTGAATATTCGTATCACCTGGACGTTTATTGTGGCATGGATATTTATATTTTTAACTTTTAGTACGAGGCTGCGGTGTAATTCTAAAATAAATTGTCGAATACATCGCTGCAACTTGTAGGGTCTCTCAGAGTGTTTTTTGCCGTGTCTGGAAACGTTTTGTGCCAACATACCCTTGAAGACCCTGTAGTTTCTTGTGACATGTGTTATTGGATGTTCTACGTCTGTCACAACATAGATGTCTGCAGACCAATAATAGGCATAACGTATTACAATAGCGGGTTCTTACTGGCTCAGTAAAATACGGCAACAGCTCTACGTACAAGGAAAAACCAGTGAGCTTTTGATAAGCTGGACCTTCGTTGAAATCCAGCAAACAGTCACATTTTCCCGCGGTAAACCATTATCTCTACTCACGACTAAAGATGATGGTTTATCGCGGGAAAACTTGACTGTTTGCTGGGTTTCAACGTACATTCAGCTTATCAAAAGCTCACTGGTTTTTCCTTGTACGTAGAGCTGTTACCCTATTTGACTGAGCCAGTAGGAATCCCGCTATTGTAATATTTAATGCATGGCATTGGTCAGCAGACAGCTACGGAGTGTCACGCGTATATCACACAATCATTCTTGTGGAAAGAAACTACAGTGTTTTCAAAGGTATGTTGGCACAACCTATTTCCGCGATATACTCGTGACTTACAGTGCATGGCACTCGGGGTGGGTCATGTTACAGCAGAATGATACATCTGACAAAGCCAACCGTCAAATTAAATAATAATAATAATAATAATGATAAAGGCATTTCACACTAACACGATATATAGCGCTCACGTTTTGCACTATACATCATGTACTTATCAACTGTAGTATAGAATTGGTTAATACTCAGACATATGTTCATACAAAATATTTCTTCTTGTAGACTTACGGAATTCTTCCTTTAAAAAATAGATATTGACACTTAACATTGCAAAACCCAGTGCATGATACTCAAGCTACGGAGTAGGTCGTTGCTAAACCGACCGTCCAACAAAGCCGAAGTGTCGTCGACGCAGCCAACTCCGAAGAGGAGCAGCCAGCAAAGGTCGTTATTCGTAAATCCAAGGGGACACATTCCGGCCAGCGTCGCTTCCCTCGATTCTGCATCGCGAAACTACCGCGGGATGTTTAGACACATTACCAGTTCGCCTTGGGTGTAGTGATGTATTCACGTACTCGTCCGCAGTTAGGGTCATTATAATGCTACGTGAGGTCCGCGGCGTGAAGTGTGCTATTTGTTAGTAGCCATTCATAAGTGAAGTTGTTGCTGGTAGTCATTCTGAACTATTGAGTACTTAATATAATGCATAGCTTGTACATACGTATATGTGCAGTTCACAATAAAACAAGCATTGCATAAAGTTTCCTTTCTGCCATTTTACAACCATCTTTAAAAAAATTTTATGTAAAAATCACCACGTAACTAAAAACCAGTGTAAAAGTTTCAAATCTCAACAGTTAACATCTGGTGGCCTAATATAACATATTTTTAGTTCATTGCAAGTCTGCTCAGTTTATAGTGGACAGGCTATACGCACCTTCGTTCATTTCCTTGTATTCATGGTGCGAACTTCATATCCCTATTTATAATTAACTATTTTGCATCAGCTTACAAATCTGTTTCGCTTGTTTAGAATCCTGAAATTTTCAATTTATGGTAGGTCACAAAACTTAATGAAGCATTACTATTTTTTAAACGTTGTTTAATAAAAATTTAATAATGTACTGTAGTCAAAACTAGA
The DNA here is from genome assembly GCA_003012365.1 of Medauroidea extradentata. Classification (NCBI taxonomy): domain Eukaryota; kingdom Metazoa; phylum Arthropoda; class Insecta; order Phasmatodea; family Phasmatidae; genus Medauroidea; species Medauroidea extradentata. The sequence goes on from PNEQ01048878.1 coordinate 62,702, forward strand.
ATAAATTTTCATAGTTTATAAATTTGTGAAGTAAATTTTGTTATTTCGTATATTTCAGATTTACATAAAATTTAATTAGTTTTTAAGCATATAATTACTTTTAATTACATCTATATAAGCGGTACTCTCATCTGAATAAGAGTAAATAGTAAAATACGCTTTTAAATCAGTCATTCACTCTACGTTTGTTTCTTCCGTAGATTGTAACCCACCGAAATATATGCAACTCCAATTTGTTATCGTCGCTGTCAGTTAATAAGTTTATGATGTACTACCAGAAGTAATAACATTTTTATCTATTGTTACTGATACGGGTAATGTGTGATTTAATATAGTTAAATAATATGTAATAATTTTATTTGAATTCACATATAATCTTACAAAATACTAAATACAAACAGGATATCCAGGAACAATCGAATGATAAGCACATCACGGGAATCCTAGAACAAATTGGAGACGAAAATGTAAGTGGCGACATGATGTAGGACATTTTACGTGTCCAATGTGGCAACACTGAACAGAGATAGTCCCCTCTTGTGCTTCACGTCCAGGTATTATTTTATGTGTTTTACGTCGAGTAAACATATTATCATGTTTGGACAGCTTGGGGTTAACCTACATCCATAATATGCAGGTCAGAACAGTAGTAGTAAGATAAGTATTACATCTGTGGAGCGCAAGAGAGGACTAACTAGTGTTATGTTGCCACATTGGGCATGAATAAAGTCATCGTACGGCATTTCGTCACTGACATTTTCGTCTCCAATTCAGTCACAGATTTTTGTGGTGTACTCATTATACAATTGTCTTTTGACATCCTGTGTTTCTGTATATTAGCCTGCCGTTTTGAAGTGTGTAAATAGCTCTAAATGAACCTGGAATTAAGACGTGTCGTATGCGAAATTAATATCATAGGTTTTTATTCGGAATCCTAGTAAGTACAATGTACTGTCAAACAAATATGTGTAAACCACAGCAAAAAGGCAAGCGATCCTAATCCCGCCCATTAAAATAAATGGCTGTACCTCTCTCTCATCCTCAATTTGCTAACTAAAAATACATCCCTCCAGAATGTGCGTAATTATATATCTTCTTACGTATCATGCAGTGGAGAATTTTGAAACGTATATTTTTTATGGGGGCCCCTTACGAGACTTTATGGATTGCAAAAAATTCTAGCCGTCTCAGAAGTGTGGCTGTTTACTGGTACAGAACATTAAAAATAACATACACACAAGTAGGACACATTAAATGTACTTGGACAATCATAGAACAAACTCCAGTTTCCTTGAGGCGACTGAACATACTTTGGCTACATAATGTTGAACAAATAAGGGGGACCATTCAGCTCGTTAGCCCCCCCCCTTAAATCCGCAACTGACATCATATAGGGTTGACTTAGCAAGATACATGAGTCGTGTGTCATTTTACTTTACTCCGCTGTTGCATAAGCGAACGTTTTCACAGATGATTTACTTCCAAAGTCGCAGGAAGCTAGTGCTCAGTATGGCATCATTCACTTTTGTAGTTTATTACGCCTAGATATAAGATTCATACTGACATATATTTGGTCAGAAGCGCTACACATTCATTACGCATTTCATTTACCGAGTAATTTCTACTGTCACGTAGAAAGTAAATTTGCTAGCATTGTTTTATAATAAAAATTTACAACATTACATTTTAAAGAAACTAATGTTTTTCGATTAGTTTAGGTTTTTTATTTAGCTTGTTTGGAAAAGTACATACACAAATATTAATTACAAAAATATAGATTTCAGATTTGACTAAACTGTATGAACTTATATGTAGGCCAAATGTGGCCTGCAACAATTAAGCTAAGAATAATATGGACTACATAAATTTCCATTTACAGTTTAAGTTACAGTTGTAACTCGTACACTTTATTTTGTCTTAATTCAGATTAAGAATCACCGTAAATTTTCACAAATCTTCACGTGAATATTAGTTTAAAAAAAAAAATATTTTCTGAAAATTCAAACTAGGACCGAATGTTATCGATGCCAGCATATATAAATGGTTTAAAGTTTTCCTATTGTCTTCCAATTAGGCCTCTTACATTTGGCCAGCTATCAGCACGCAGCAAATAAAGAGCTAAGTAGTTAAAAATGAGGGATTTAGAATGATGGTGTAACTCACTTATATTGATATGCTTTTTTTTTTCGTTTGAATTGAACATGTTTTAAAAGAAAGTTCTGTTACAGTTATTACACTTTTTACTCAATTTCCGAAGTAGAATTCAAGTACTAATAAAACGGGAGTTGTAATTAATGTGTAATAGCAATTAAAAGATATTGTGAAAATTACTTGGCTTATCTTTCTCAGCCCCTCAAATTTTATTAACCGCCAAAACGGGGACGTGCCATTCTGCGAGCGTTGTAGTCAGGAGCCTGTGTTGCATACAGTCGATTCACACCAGCCATTCTACGCAATATTTCTAAGATTTGTCTTTCTGACGGCCTGCTGCGATCTATTACCCACAGTACGAGAAGAGGAAGTAGCAATTGTTGTTGTAAGGCAAGCCAAAAAACTACAAATTCTCAACATTTTTTAAGCAAGGGACAAGTTACTAACGGCGTGAGATAGAAACACCAAGGAAATTTATTACCTTGTGTCTTTGTCTTCTTTGATGATACAATGTAGAGACAGACATTCTCTAAAATGGGTTGCTGGACTTAAAAAAGGAAAACATTAATCCGTAATTATTATGGTCTTTAAAAAAATGCGTATTTTTGGGAAATAAAATGCGTAATAGTTTGATTTTTACAATTTTCATAAGAATGATACACAACTAAATAATAATATTTTTAAGACTTATTAAATCGCCGAAAGACCTTGTATGTGTTATAAATCCACCATTACATTTCGTATTAACAATATTTACGTGTAAAACCACAACTACACAAAGAGTAATGTGTTGCTGCAAAAGGAATAGCGCTCCTATAAGCGGAACCTGGAATCAAATAACATGCCTCTTGCATTTTGTCATGACTCTAGTGTATTATCACTCTTCAATATTTTGAAGTAGGTCGGCCAACAAGGATACCAGACGATATCAAGATATCCGGCTGGAATATTACTGTCCATCTCCTGAGCGCACCTATTGGAAAAAGAGTGCAAGAGAGACAGCAGTGAAAGCGAAAGAGGGGCGCGCTGAAGCTAATGGCACGCAGGCGCGACGAGCTTGCATAATTGAACAAGTAGCAGTTGTCGAGGGAGAGAGTGTAATATGCCGGAAGTGCACGCTAATAGCTGCAGAGCCAACCATTGCCCAAGCCTAGGGCCTGTCCTCACCATTCGCAACTAATCCGCCGGATAGCGTTGGCTTCATACGCCG
>PNEQ01048878.1:66162-125101 GCA_003012365.1 Medauroidea extradentata
TATATATATATATATATATATATATATATATATATATATATATATATATATATATATATATATTACTTAAGCCTATTTTATATCGACAATAACAGTGCTAATAACACTTGTTTTCACAACAAAGTTACAAACAATGTTGTAAAAATGCTTGAAAATTGTTGACAACATCATGTTATCAACATTGTTGCTAACATTCTGTTATCAACTTTGATAATACTGTATTTATAAAATAATAATAACATTTGTTATCAACATTTTGTTGAAAACATTTACTAGCAACAAAAAATATGAATTTTAGAAACATGTTATGGGACCGCGGTGGCCGAATGGTCAGACCATTCGCCTCCAATCAAGGCAATCCGGGTTCGATTCCTGGCGGGGTCGGTCCCCGGATTTTCGCAAGTAGTGGGAATCGTGCCGGACGATACCGCTGGTCGGCGGGTTTTCTCGGGATCTCCCGTTTCTCCCGCCCTTTCATTCCGGCTCTGCTCCATACTCACGTCATGTCACCCCTCACCAGCGCAAAAGACCTCGATGTTGAGTGCTGACCAAGAATTTCTCATTAACTCATTAGAAACGTGTTAATAAATTTTTCACCATCAATGCTGAAAACATTATTTTTCCCGGCCCATTCTAGAGCGGTCTAGATCAAAGGCTGTTGGTAACAAATGTTACTAGCAATGTTATCAATAAAGTTGTAGGTATTTTGTCATAGACAATGCTATTAACTTCCGTTCATAATTCTTAGAACTCTGTAAGTAACATTGGTGTATTCAACAGTGTTAATAACACATTTGCTACCAACACTGCTATAAAACAGTGCACCATAGCTAAGAATTTGTTGATAACATTTTTGTAACTAACATTTTGTAATTAACATTGTTACTGTTATTTTTCGATGTAAACTGGGCTACATAAATTCCTTGAGCCCGTGACACTGGCATTCAGTGTGACATATTCCATTTCTGTAAGTCAAATGGTTTCGTTTCTTCTATGAAAGATTTTTATGCAAATTTGGCATTTGAAGTAGCTACTATACAATACCCAAAAAAATTAAAATATTTATTTATTGTAAAAAAAATAGTCACAGTGTTTATCTGCGAAAACATATATTATAACGTACAATTATAATAATTAAAAAATCATTAAAAATTTAGGGTAACCCTCCCCTTCTAACTCATTAGATTATGCGTTTGAGGTAATTCTCTTAAATCTACTGAATGCATCACGTTTCATTGGCTAGATCATAGTAAAATATTACCACGACATATATTACTACACTAGTTTAAATTACAGTTGATTTAGTACGTGTAGTTATTGCTGGTAGATCTGCAAACTAAAATAAATTATCTACCAAAACAAAAGTTCTTAACACCTTCTGAAATTTTATGAAATTTTATTGTAAAGTGAACGAACTGTATAAATCGCTTTGATTAGATCAGTTAATTACCGAATTACTGTTTTTTACCATATTTAATTCAGTATATTTATATTTCAATGGTATTATACAGAATTTAATAAACAAGTGCGAATATATGGTGGACTATTGGATATGGAGATTACCGTCTGATAACGACCTCGCTAACTGACATCAGTAGGTGCGACGTTTTTGTGAACATAGATGTAAAACACTTAACACAAACAATTGAATGACAACGTACTATAATATTGTTAGAAAACGTGAGTTCCTCGAGAAAGGAACATACGACCACTCCGAGGGTCGAGCCAGGATCGCTGTCATGAAAACACGGCCTTTGTTAGTCAATCCAACCCATTTACTGAAATAAATCTTTTAAATTAATACACGTAGGCCTAAAAGGGATGATAGCATTAATATTTAGTGTTACATAATACTCTCATAGGAATAGGCAAGCTACTCATATAAATTAATACACGTAGACACGTATACAGTATGTTTATGAAATACTTTTACAAACTTCGGGGTAGGTTCCTTGCAAAAAAAAATTCATGTAAACACATGTCCAAAAACGAATAGTTTTCGAGTTATTAATATAAGTTTAGTCCATTGTGTAGCAAGGTAATTTGTTTTCTTAACAGTCATTGAATTACGTTATTATTGCAGATGCCCTAATTTCTATCCTCTTAGTGCGATAAACTCAGAAAGTCACAGTAAATGTTCGAAATTACGTCCACTTACTTCCACACACAAATGCATACGTCGGATCGCACACTGTCGCACCCTTTAAAATACTCCCACATGGTATTGTACTGTTTCACAGGCGTCCAAGGTTACAACTGCAAAACAACACTAGTCAAATATCACGAACAAATAATTCACAAATGTAAACAAATTTACTTGGTAACGTATCGCTATGGATGATTCAAATGAGTTTATGACACTTTCACCAATGTTTCAATGTCTTTTTACTAATTACTTTGCAATGCATTTAACTAAATTTTCTTAAATAACTGAAAAACTAATGGTTTTTAGACACATATTTATATAAACTTTTTTTTAATGTTTTGGTGTACGGAACCTACTCCCGAATTTTGTAAAAGTATTTCAGAAACATTAGGCATACTATGTATGAGAGATCGTTAAAGTTATGTCTAGTGAAGAGCCTGGTTTCCTTTATATTTTTCTCAAGATAACTTAGAAATGCCCATATTTGTGTATAATAATACTTTTATTGGACAACTATAAATTCACATCATCTTAAACTGACTAAAAGTAAATTTATTGTAACTATACAATAAGAAGTCAACGTGTGCAGAAAAAATTCTGTATTTTAAGAACATGGAATTTACATATCAATGCCTACATATTTTATAATTTATTCTAAGTTAATGAGGCTAGAAAAAATAACAAAGTTTTTAGGCATTTATATGTTAATTCAGTGTTCTTAAAAATACAGAACTGTTTCTAGAAATCTTATACTGTTTCAAAAATAAAAGATAACACTTATATTGTTAATGTGTCTTCAAATATTTCCTAACTTTGTGTTAACCACGTATTTATTAAGGTGGGTTACGTACAATAAAGCAGCTATTAAATAACTCGATTTGTACAAAACAAACAATCACTCAATATTGATACTATTTACAATTCTGTGGTCCCCCGTCATGTGTACTAACATAAGCTCTTTGAATGGAAAATACCTTGTAAAAATAAAAGGGAATTCTTATGTGTCTTTGAAAACAGTTTGCTCATAACTAAACATGTAAGCGTTTTTTTTTTCAACAATTAAACATAAATGAAAAGTATTTCACCAAGTAAAGTTGAGGTGTGGGTGCGACTTAAAAAAATATATGTTTAGTGCTTACGTTCATCTATTTGCATATTCGAATACTTCTGTTTTTTCATCAAAAAGATTTTTGTAGCTAATGAACGGGTTGAGAAACTGGAACAGGGTTGAAGGCATAGAGACAGTTGAATTATGTTGATTTTTTTCAGTATGTTTAGTTTTTTATACGGAATTTTCCTGCTTTTTTTTAATTACATTGGAAATATTGAACATTTTTATAACTTCAGTCGAAACTTTGGTGAAGCTTCCCTAAAAATACGCCGAAGAAAAGAGGAGGAAGGAATAATATCTCCAGACTGACACACCGGCTGACAGTAAGCCTTTTACGTTAGCGACTTTTAAAACACACCACTTCTTTCCTCGATCCGCGGGCCACTTGCGAAAATTTACTGGGAATACTGACAAAAATTATTATCTATGCATAACATAATTAATAATTTTAATATGCTCCTGTGATACATTAACGAATCCAACAAACATGAAGGAAATGAGTTGTAAACAACGGGGGCTGCTAAAGAGATATATTGAATATTGTGCAATCAATTTTTTTCTGATCGTAGATATGTGAATGGCAGCATACTATGCTGCATGTAATATGGTTGTTAAAATAGTGGTTGAACCACAGTGACTTAAAGAGACTACTACACAGATAATATATTCTGACAAGCTTTGTACTTTAAAATGTAACTTCTACAGTTGGTAAAGCTTAGGTTACTAAAACTATTAACTTTTATAAATTGAGAAGTTTAAATTTGCATGCTTGTTATGTAGGATTTTGTATGCAGAATAGATTTATTTTTTCAAAATATTATATTTTGTCTGTTAATTCATATAAGATTCCAAAGATACGTGAACATGTTATATGTTGGTGGGTTCTACGTACACGTATATTGAAACCGAGCTTAAGTTTAACGTAATGTATTGAATAGCGTCGCAGTCGTACTAAAACGAATGTGTACCTAAACATTGTGTACTGGTACTCACTGGGGCAAGCTTTGAATCGATATTTTGGAATAAAATAAGTAAAAATTGATGAGAGTAACTTAGTGAAGGATTTGGAAATCATGAAAATATTACCAAACTTATAATTATAATTTTAATGCAATGTACTTTAGGTTACAAAACCACGATTTCATAGATTAATAGTACATGTAGTATTTTTTAATTAATTTAAATTAGTATTTAATTTCTGGTGCTTGCACAAAATTCGTTAACTTGTTGGCGTTGATCTTCTGCGAAATACGCGTTGGTTATATCAACCACTGCCGCTTTGAAATGTTGCATGTTGGTTAAAAATTAATGTTTTAGTATTTTACGAGTGATTTAGGATATTTAGTGGTTGATAATGTTAACACTTGTACGATATTATTGTTGTATATGTACCTGATATACTGAAACATATTTGGTTGCTGCAATATATCTTATTGCAATTTCTACATAAGTTGTTACTAATCCAAAAATTTAATTTAAAACTTAAAAATTCATATGATTATGCATAAAAAAATTTTCAACTGTGCATTATATAATTATTAACATACAATATTATATATATATACATGAAAACCAGAAAGAAGTTAAACATATTACTGCATGTAAATAATGCAGTTGTACAATATTCGTTTAAAGAGCTTTTAAGTAAAAGTAATTTCTCTCATGGGCACCGATTTTTCGACCTACAGTCTCTCAGGCATTTCATCCCTGAATTGTAAAATACATAATAAATATTACAGATCTCAAAATGTAATGCGCGGTATTGACATAAAAGTGAAAATTAACGATCACACACCTACGCTAAACAAAGTGCGTCTAAAGAAATTGTTTTTATCTATATCTATATATCTATCTATATATATTTATTTATTTATTTATTTATATCTGTGTGTATCTACACAGTGTAGCGTTCGTAATGATATACATAATTTTAAATTTTGACTTAAGTATTCCAGGTGAAGACCATAAATACATTTTACAGAATCGAATCTTACTAAAAAAAATTCTTAGCTCGTGCCTTTAAATACCTCAATACATGAGAAGTTAATTAGATGTGATATTCGTATAAGATACACAGAATGTTTATTTCCGTGAGGTTTTCATGATGTGTCTAATTGATTCTAACAGTTCAAACGAATTTTAATTCACTTGCATCTGCGATTGATATTCCGCTTATGGTTTCGAAAACCAATTTAATTCGTGGTTTATCTTACTGGTAAATATTTAATGGTAAGTTAATTATTAGACTGAAAACTCTAAGATCAACTTGAAACAATTCATGTCAAGAATATTTAAAATAATTAAATCGTATTTAACTACTCATGATCAGGGCACCATATAGTCAACGGTTTTTATATAAAAATATACATAAACAATTATTTTATATCTACACTAACTGTTCCGTTGCGGCTTCGCCCGCGTGTACTATAGAAAAACGTAACTAAATTTTGATTACGTTTTAATTTATGGTGTGACTGTATTCTCTGTATATCTTCGTTAAATAAAAATATCTCTGCTGATCAATTCTCTATTCTTCTAGTCAAAATTGGCGATGCATCAAATCCTGAATCTGATCGACAGAGTTTCATACCTGCAAGCCTGGGAAGAGTAGTAATGAAAATTGCTGATCTCTTAGAAAACGTATATCCTGATATATCCTACATTAGTGAGAAGTTGAGAAGTCCATTGACTGGTTGTGAGATCGTGCAGTTCTGACTCCAAAGAACAACAGGCTCGATAAAATTAATGACATATTAAAAAAAAACATAGATCATCACATCAAGCTAGGAGTAGGCCTACGTAATCAGAAAGAAAATAAATATGAAGCTAGCTGATAAATAATACAATAAATACAAACAGCTTTTTCCAGTTTACTTCACTGAACATACTTTATTTGCAGAATCTTTTTGTTTTAATTGCATCTTTATTTCTCTGTAATAATCAATAAACTGTCTTTCGTAGAGAAAAGTAAACATATCGATTGCAACTTTTTAGTTCTCTTTCTCCGTGGTCATTTTTGACTTTTTGGGAGTTCTGTAACATTTTACTTTTTTCACACCCGTAATAGAGAAATTTCGAGAAGTCCTCAGTTCTGTTTTTATATATTTACGTAAGCTTAATTTTAAAGCAAATACCACCTCGATATCGCAAATGGTTCACGAGATAGGGACGAATTTTGAAAATTACAAAAATGTATTTTTAGACATTTACATGAGCACCGTACTGATGCAAAGATCACCTCGATATCTTAAGTGGTTTAAGAGAAATAGAGGGTTTACTGAAAACCCATCTAAAGTCTTTTCACCCCTTTAATTTCCAAATCGAATAATTACGAAATACGCATTTGGTTAGGCTATGTTTTGAAGTGAAAATATTGACAATTTATCATCAGGTTATAGATTCATCGAGAATTTCACGAAAACATTCTTTGCCCCTTTTCACGCCTTTAATTTTCGATTTTCTAAAAATCTTTCCTTCGTTGGTGACTACAACGTCAGTGGAAGCTACGTCGAATATTTCACGTTTATAGGTCCTGCGGTTTGGGCTGTGCGTTGATGAATGAGTGGGGCACTTCATTTTATGTATAGAGATTGTAAGATTATCTGTAAAGTAATTAAGTTTGCATTTATACGCTTAAAATATTTCTTGGGAAAGTGCGTTTTCAGGAAACATTATAAATGAAATATTTATTTATTTTAGGAGAATAACAGCAACAAGTTATAAATACATTATATCAACTCAACACAAATTTTATAAAATTATATGTAAAATTAATGTGAACTAAATGGAGTTATTTGTTATTAATTTCATTATAGTTAAGGTATATTATACAGTTTTCTAAAACACTTCCTTGTGCCTAAGGATGTTATATAAATCGCTCGAAGCAATGTTAAATTTCACATGTGTTGTGATTATGGACACTTAAAAATAAATATTTCAAGTTGTCCTTTATAACTGCTCAGTTGTAGAGGAAGTTCGTGTTGTTTCATGGAATGTGCACATGTGAAACCCCCGAGGCGGTGCGTTGGAAATGAATTCGGAACGGTGTTTCGTAACAGGTCAATGTCGATTTGCCACCTAGGGAAGTGCTACGTTGAACCAATAACCATCACTGGTAAAGAGTTTCCACAAACAGCAACGTTCGATTTGGAAGCAGGAAAAGCGCCATTTTGAGTTTTTTCTGACTTAAATATTTATGTGTTAACGGCAGAACCTCTCTTCGATAAACAGTCGTATTCGACTAATGCAGATCCGTTGAAGCATTTCATTTGAATGAAATAATTACATAATACGTGAGGTCTGCAACATGACACATACGCAACAGAAACTTGAATAAAACATTACAATTTGTTGAACGGTTAGCTAAAATTTGTATGTAATCCGGCTTTTACGATCATCACTTTAGACTTTAACTTCGGAAAAATTTGCAAATAGATGTTTTTGGTACATGCTTTCATTTTGATGTAAGGAATACAATATCATTGCCGTTCTCGATCCTAGCTGTACTCGCTGCGCTACATTGTAAAAATTGTGCAATAACACGTTTTGTAAAGTAGCACTAAACATATTATTTTTTAAAAATATGTTTTATCGTAGTTGAGGACAAATAATTTTCTAATAAAAAGATAGGGAATATTATCATAGGTGTGATAGCTTTCCCACAATAGCGGTTTGGAACTCGTATTTTTTATTCACACGATGTGATTTCGATCTTACTTCGAAAAATGTATAGTTTGAAGTTGTACGTCCAAATGAAATAGCGTTTGGGAAAATAGTTTCATTTTTATTTACATACAAATTGTTGTTACGCTTATTAATCAGAACTATGGTCGCTGACCTATATCGTCATAAATTTTATTACACAGTACAATAGAACGAATACTAAGGGTTTTACGCTATAAAAATTAATTTTTGCGCATTGTTAATAGTGTGCCGCATCACGGATCCAATATTACATTTAAAATTTAATTCCTTATATATTCAATGACGCCAAACAATATATTTTATTGTGCCTGGCCTACTTTCTGTTTTTATACGAAAACGGATTCGTAAGCAAAATAATTTTAAATATCAATATTAAACTTTGAATTTTGAAATTACAAGTCTTATAGAAGTTGAGAGTAGAAAAATTACTCGCCTATTATTTTTTTTTAACACACAATTAAGTTACATGCTGATCGGTAATACGTTGTCGGAGCTTATAGATCACATACATACGTACGTACATATATACCAACATCTATGTATAGAGTATGTCGAAAAAAACACATAGCAAGCACAACACTCGAATCCTTGTCTGAATTGGAGACCAAAATATTAGTGACAAAATATACGAGTATAATAATTTTTGTACAATATGGCAAATTGGCACTGTACCATATTGTGATCCACATATATCTTATCATACTACAACTGTTCTGACCTGCGTATGGGTGCAAGTTAAAATCCCGAGCAGTCGAAGCACGATTCTACGTTTATTTGACGTAACGTACATAAATTAACTCCTATACGTCTAGAGCAAGAAGGGACTTTCTCCGTGCAGTGTTGCCACACTGTCTGATCGTACAACATTTTGCCATTAACATTTTCGTATCTAATTTAGCCCAGGGTTTGCGTGGTGTGCTTATTACAAGTTTTTTTTCTGGACATTCTGTATACATACATATATGTGTGTGTTTGAGTCCGTAAAAAAGTGCTGTAAGCCACAAATATTTATTAGAGTAGTTGTTATTCATATTATACACCGTTTTCAGAAGAATTTCTTGTAACTAATATTTTATTATTAACTGAATTTCAAAATAATGCTGTACTGCATTATGCCTGGGATTACGAAGAATTATTCACGTGAACACTATTTTAACTGACGTACATCACTGTAAATCTATGTTCTTCACGTTCGACATGTTGCCGAGTAAAAGTTACGAAAGTTCCCCCCAGCAGTATTAAGGAGAAATAATAGGTAAATATACATAGCCTACCACCAGCTTTGCGCGGATGCAATTTCTAGAGAAACAGTGCTGGCTGGAACACTTGGGAGAAGATGTGATCTCTTTGCTGTGTTTTCTCGGGGTGCAGCGTGCGAGAGAGCGCGGCGGCATGACAGACTTGGGTGTCGGTTAAACCCGAGGAAGAGCTGTGGCTTTAGCGTAATTAGTTTGTCCAAACTTTGGCCTTCCGAGAGTTCGGCTGCGGTTGCTTTAATTACATCTGCTCGGAGCGGCTGATTTCCGGAAGCAATTCGCTGCATTCCTGTGGCTTTGAGTGTATTTCGTAAAAGAAAAAGAAAAAATTTTCACCCTTGAGAGCATGGTGGAGAATTTTAGGATAACTTGAGACATTTTTGTGACTGGGTGATGACGGTGAGATATTTTATGTTACGCAAAACTGCGAGAAAAGCAAGTAAGAGTATTTACTTCGTAGGCCTATAACTTCTCAGTAATTTCGACTTCTTGTGTTAGTATCGCAGATTCTCTCCAGCAACTTCAAGGTAAGTTAAGTGAACTCAGAGCACTACTTTGGAATTTCTTTAATCCCTGACAGAAACGAAATTATTAACTTGTGTAGCCGTAAATTAGAATTAAATCTGAATACTTTATATAACACGAAGCAATTCTCAGCAGTGATTGTTTAGTTAAAATTTTTTGATTTCGCACGATAGTTTCTGTAGTGTACACGTGATAGTCTTTAGACACGTGTTCTAGACACTTTGAAACGATTTTTATTTTATGTTTTTGTGAATGTCAACTGTGAGAAAATATCAATATAATTACGTGTAGGCACTTGTTATTTGAATTTTATTGCTGGTACCGTTCTTTACTTAGGGATGTGATATGCAGGAATATATAAAATTGTCCCTCACTGAAGGTAGCAGAATTAAGGGGACGTTATGAGAAAACTAAAAGAACTAAAATTGTTTCGTAAGAGTAAAATGTACTCACAAGTATCGTCTACAAATCTAACAATATTTAATAAAAAATTGAAATTATGATTTTATTACATTTGAACACCCTTAAGAGTGCGTAGTAGGAAAAAAAAGGCTGAAAACATCAATTGACTTCTACGCTTTTCGAAGCCAATATGGATAAAATACTCAATGACAATCCTAGAAAATGGTGTTTATCCACTTTATGAGTAAATATTTAACCAAAATTACTAATTAGTTACGCGTGATCTCTTGCGCCTCAGTTAAATGCATGAGGTTCCGAAGTCAGAGATTGTGCCTCAGAAGTTTGTAACACTGGAAACAATTTTGTTTAAAACGTTAGGTAGAACAGTTGTCTAGGATAGCTATTGTTTAATTTTCGCAAATTATCTTCAAGAAACCTACAGTCATAGATTAATGCTTTTAGTGTTGAATTACATACCACGCCCTCTTAAGTGCTGAAACCATACTGTGCATTGCTAATCATTTCGTCGGTATAAAGATATTATGGCGCTAAAGGAAAATATCACAATCTCGTTTAGTTTAGTAGCGAAACGTACTGGTATTACTCCTCGCACTATATTTTGAGTAAGGTTAATTCTGCTACAGGTTAGAAAGGTCAATGTTTAAAGTCTACAGGAAAAATTTCTGCCACGTGTGCGCTGGTATCCGTAAGGTGTGTGTAAACTGAACACTTACGGAGTGTCTTGAATTTTAAGTTACATTGAATTGAAAATTTAAAACGCGAAATCGGTATCTTTTCACTTTAAAATTAAGTCTGTCATTTCCAAGTCTGTTTCAATTTAATTTCACTACGGTTTCGTATTTTTCTGGCCTCTTAGTGATAGCAGCGAAACCAGCAGTATAAATTTTTCCTGTTCTAATCTCTAATCTCTCCCATAAGAAAACATATTTTCTTGCTAACCTGTGGTTTAATAAATCTTTCTTTGGGGAACTACAAGCTGTCACTATTGTACTTCTTACAAGTGTGCTTCCCTTTGTGAAACAGCAACATTTATTTTCTGAAGTAAATTAATCCCCAAGTAAAAAAAAAAAAAAAAGTTTTACACGCCTGCTTCAAATAGTAGTCTGGTATTCAAACATTTTCTTCTGGAAGTCTCTGATGAAACATAAAATAATGTGTACCAACTCAACAAGGGTCGGTTGCCAATGTGTAATATTTAGTTTGTCATTTACGTAAATAAGACGCCTTATTCCAGAGAAAAGTATGCGCAACACTGTTTTGGACTAAATAGGCACTTGCATCCAGGCTAGGACGGGTATTAAGCTCGACGGATACAAATAAAGCGAAATTTTCTGTCTTCATGAGTATATGGCATTTTTACACATGTATAATAATTTCATTTTCATGTCTCTTTCTAAAAAAATTAAATTAAAACACAATTAATGTATAATTTCGCGCAACGTACAGGTAAAAAGATAGAAATAAATGTAAGGAACAAAAAAAAAATAAAACAATTGTGGAATGTTGTATAGTGAAGAAATAATTCTGCGAATTCTCCTAATTATTCATTTTAGTAGATATGCATAAAATTATGTTATTTACTGCGTTAAATATTTGAAATCCTATTCGCGCGTAATATATTTTATCGTTAGTTAATTGAAACATATATAACGGTTTTGATGTTCATGTTTTCTTAGCAGTTACCTGTTTTTCCAGTTCACTATTACTGTGAACATGTAGAAAAATTCGGTCATGGCCGTTTAAAAGTCCACGTAACACGAAATACACGCCATGTAATGTCCCAATATGTCGCGCATATGGGGTTGCCCATATTGGCGGATGTGAGGCGTACTTGCTTTCTTTTTTCTTTTCGCACAATTCAGTAACGTCTCTTCTCTCCAACCCCCGTAATCCTTCCTAGTCCCCGCGGTGGCGTCTTTGGGACGTTCCTCGCGGCGACGACGCCAGACGCCCTGCGCCCTCGCGTACGTGCGTGGCACCATTGAGGCGTCGTACGTGACCCACCCCTTGTTCTCATCAACCTTCCCCCGCCCCCGGTGCCGTTTACACCCCCTCTCTTCCACCTCGTCTGTAGGAGTACACCCTCCCTCGCTCGGCCTGATGTTGCGCCCCGTCGCATCTGGTGGAAGGAGCTTGGAGAGAGTTTGCGGCACGTTCCTCGTTTTCCGACGAGATGTGTCAGCTTCCCTCGCCCTACCCCTTAAACCCGCGCAAAACTACCCCTACCCACGCCACTTTAAACTGCATGTCGCAAAACATCTAACTTCAAGCCCACGAGGAAGAGCGTCAGTTCAAGATTTTTTTCGAAGTGTCGCTGCTAAAGCTAGAAGAAACAGTGTGTGCACAAACACCTTGCCTATTTACTACGTATTTCTATGCCGAAAATAACTTTTTACCCAATTTTTGTACAGTGCCAAATAAATTTAAGATTTTTACGTCAGATCTAAATACCATTTTCTGAATTTTTTGGCACAATAATGTATGTAATTTAATTGAAACCTGAAAAATTATTTTGCTAATGCATGCAATTGTTGGTCCAACCAAGGTATGGTTCAACTTGTATATAGTCCTATGAATTTTCGCAACTATATTATTATTTGCGTAACATAAATATGTGGACGTGTTTTATAACGTTCCTCTTTATATAATGTCGAAATAAATTTATAAAATTATCATATAAAAATGGAATCTGTCGCGTGAAAACATAATTCTCAAGCTCTCGTAAAATAAAAAATACCTGCAAAATAACATTGTGTGAACAATAAATGTATGTAATCGTGCCACGTACAGACAAATTATTTATTAATACTTGTATATTTTTATTAAAAATTCAACATAACCATATTCTCTATGCAATCACATAAAGGTAAGGGACAAGAATGTTAAGAATTCACATTCTAGCTAACTACAAATATGAGTCCATTTTTAAGCTTATTTTTTAATCGATTACTTAACGCTCAGCATCACTACCCAAATAAAATTGTTTGATTTTTGCAATTATTTGAATATTCTAGAAGATAACGTTTGGGAAATTTCGATTGTTAGGAATATTATAGGCAACTTTCGTATCAGTACAGACATGACATGACATTAGCCAGGTGGGTAGAAAGGCGTTCCGCGTGAGAAAATCTAATAGAAACTAAACTAAGCAAGATACGAGGATAAAAATGTCACCCACGAATGGAGTACATTTGTAGTTTTCAGTAACACACTTTAAGTACAGCAACCTCCATTGCTGAAACACTGGGTATTGCCAACCTAAGTTTATTATTTACGGCGAACAATTTATGGGTGAGTAACTTCTTCGTATTCTTCAGATATTTCCTTGTGGATTTAAAGTAGTGATGACTGATATAATTTTAAAAGTGTGTTAATCGATATTGTGAAATAACTTTGTGTCGTGAAGTTGTCTTATTTGAATTGTATAGTGTCAATTTCTTTCAGTGCGAAATTTCTAATTTATAGCGAATTTGCGTGGAATTTTTAAATTGTCCTTTAATTGCTATAATCATATGCATTAAAAAAAACTGCTTCTATCGCTTTGAAAGCAAATCACGAACACTTAAATGGACAATGTGTCTATGTGAGTGACGCGGTGTGACCCCACTTTCAGAACGATCCGGATTTGATTACCGGTGCCAACTTTCAAAGTTTCCGTTAACCATGGTTTTCCCGAAATCGCCTTAAGCATTTAAAGAACTATTAAATTGTTTTACTTCAGGTTGAAATTTAATTGAAATAGCTCTTTGTCATACCAAAAAATAATAAAAATATAATTAATAATCTGGAAGAAAATAACAATTGTAGCTGGTGAAGTTTTATAAGTATAAATTATTAATATTTTTCAGCTGAATCCCCTGATTCAATAACAATTATGAGCAGTAGGTTCAGGTGGTGTTGAATTAATAAATTTTAAAATAATAATTCATAAATATATATTATGTACATACGTACCGTATTTTTTTTAGAAATCTATATCAATGAGCTATTCAGTGTTTTATTTAGTTATATGTATTATATCAGTCTTTGCCGAAAATCTGTTTAAAATGTCTCATTTTCTGACGTAGGATGTGATATTACTCACGTTTGTTTCTAGAGTTTTATTTATGTTTAAAATTGTACTACATCGAAGATTATAAGGGTTTAATTTCCACCTCTCATCTTCTGCAAGTAAGTGTGTGTGTGAGCGCGCGCGCGTGTGTGTTAAGGTTGTTAAAAAATGCAATGCCCAAAGAAGTAATATGGAAGATGTAGAAGACAAACACTAATATATTTCGCCAAATAACCATGCATTCAAAACAAATAGTTTAGGAGTAATGTGTATTTAGGGGTATCATGTGTGATTGAGAAGACACCCATGGTAATTGTTTACAGTACGGGGTTCCATGTTCGTTGGTCGATGCACAACCCACGCATATGTACTCCAGCGAACATGGGGCTCCGTGCTACATCGATAAAGGGTCTGCGCGGAGGTTAATGCTGTTAATATTGAACGTTTACTGTGACATTGCTCAGTAAATAAAGTACAGTAAATAATTACTGCCGTCGTCTTCTGAATCACACCCGATACCCCTGAATACCCATAACTTGTAAACTATTCGTTTCCGACACATGGATATGTAGCCAAATTTATTCGTATTTGTCTCATTCAACTTCCTCTATTTACTTGGGAATAGAATTTTTGAAAAATCTGTGTACATAATTATTTACTGCATTTCATTATTTAGATAGATTATTTACGTACGTGTAATCGAACGAAGTTGGGATTCAATTCATAAAATGCTTTCGTTAGATGAGCTGCTGCAATCAGTATATTAATCTGTATAGTTTAGAACACTGGGCAGTGTCGTTTTAAAACAAATTGTCGTTGCCAGCGTGGCACTTGCTATGTGTGACAGCCTTACTGTTACAACTGTTATGAGCAACTTTGATGCCGTACAGTAGGCCTATCACTAATATTTTAAATATTGCAGGCTGAGGTTGTGTTTAACTGTTATCGTTTTAACATTTGTGCTACATTATCAAAATCATTTATTTCATTGACATGAAATTTAAGTCTACATATTATCATTATAATTACCAACTGAGTGAGATACGATATTTACGTATCATTTCTTAAACGTACAGGGGCCGCGGTGGCCGAATGGTCAGACCGTTCGCCTCCCACCAAGGCGATCCGGGTTCAATTCCCGGCGTGGTCGGTCCCAGGATTTTCGCAAGTGGGAATCGTGCCGGACGATGCCGTTCGTCGCGGGTTTTCTCGAGGATCTCTCGTTTGATGTTAAGCTGTCTAAAATATCTCACCCAAGCACTCTAATTATCACTAATTCTGGTTTACATGCTATGACCCCACGTATCAAGAAATATAAACTGGCTCATTCATTGCACCCTATAAAAATATCTCCAGGGTCCTAATTCTCAGCGGGTTCTCGCACCAAGGCAAGCCAGGCACCACGTCTTTCTGGCACGGCAGTTTATCACGGCAGATAACGTTCCCCGTCGTGCGTGCGCCACAACGTTGAAAGGTATCTCATTCTAGCAACACAAAATAACCCCCACCCCCAACTGCTCACCTTTCCCTCCTCACCCCGTTCCAGATCATCTCGAACACCTCCCGTTTGATTTATGTTGGGAATGTCGTCCTGTTGGGAGGGGTTGATGCGGGGGTGGTTAGCGTGCGTGCTGCCCATATCCCGGGGAGACGGACAACCACGGAACATCAGCTTCTTTCTCCCCTTACCACTCTGAAAGCCATCAACACCTCCGTAACCTATTGTCATGCGGCTCACATTCTCTGTGTTAGGACCTCTCATATCCACTTGTTGGATCTTGATTCCTTCTGGCCGAGATTAATAGCGAATGAGTCTTTCTTCCTTCCTCTCTTTCTCGTACCTTGTCCTTTCCTAACACACTATTTTCCCCTCATTCTGTGGAAATCCTAGACTCGTATTCATTCCCGGTTGCCCACTCGACAAACTTGGCGACCCCTTTTCAAATCCCCTCTCTCCGCGAAGTCGTACAATGAGCGGTTGAAACTACCACAGAAATTACTTCGGAGTCTGACACAGAGTGGTTCTTTTCTTTTAGAACTCCCTTCCCTTTCCCAATGTACATTTCATTTTTTTAGTTTAGAGTGGGAGGTTGGATAGCGAGTCTGTAAGTCCTTTCCCGTCCCTCGGGAGATTCGCGACTCTCGTGCGAGAAGAGTTAAGCGCGCGTGAGAGTCCTTTCATTTCCATATCCTAGCTCCTTTTTCGTGCGAGTCCTTTTAAATGAGAGGCCAATTATCACTGCGCCACTGTCCTCGAATGCGGAGTCAAATAAAACCTGTTGCGGACGTGGTTACCTTTGTCTGTGCCGGACGCTTCACTATGGTACCTGATAAGAAATTCAAAGAGTAAAAATACAGTAATAACCCTATTTGAGAAACTATACTATTTACACTCTACAACGATAATTCATCACGACGTCAAAACTGATTTTGGCAATCAAAAATCTTTCTTATGTTTTGTAAACACAATTTTCTGTTAACTATTACTGAGTGTTGTTACTAGGTGGACGACGTAAACATTAAAAAAATAATATAATAAAATAAATTGTATGTAATATGTATAAGTATTTACGACGTCAAATTAATTGCTGTTTACGTGTGCATTTTTCAAACTGTGGACAGTATGTTATTATATTGTTAAATTTAATTTGACGGTTTGAAAAGGCAACATGTAAAGGTTATAAAGTTTGTCACAATTAGTAGGTATATTTTTATTTTTAACAATATTTTATTTTGTTTTGTGCAATAAATTTAGAATATTTCATGACTTCAAAGTACAGTCAATTGATTAAAAAAAATTACCATACGCACAACATGTGTAAATAATATGGCTTCATAAAGTAGAACGATATTCTAGCAATTAGTAACATTTCACGAAAAAAAGGTTTCGAAAACATTATTAACGTACTGCTTAATGTTACGTATTTTGTTTTAATCTATAACTACGACGGAAACTATCCAGAAGTTGTTCCTTGGTTGCAGATGAAGTAAGAGCCTCATTCCACGACATACTTTCACACAAAAAAACTTATTTTAATAACAATAAAAACAAAATACGAGATTAACTTTTTATACGTCTGTTCAAAAATTGTTGGATTAAAATTATTTTTCGATAACAATAACATTTCAAAATTTTTCTCATTTACATTTTGTCGTAAATAAATAAATAAATAAATATATATATATATATATATAGTGTGTGTGTGTCTGTGAGTGATATATACTGCTTAAAAACATATAATGCAGATATTAATATGTATGTTTACAAAAAAATGTTATTAACATGACACATAAGTTATTAAATTAAATTTGTTAAGTAAAAGTTAATTTCAGACGTCGTACAGTACTTTGGAAACTGCGAAGGCTAAATTACGTGTAATAATTTCAGAAGTGTGGTTCACATACAAACGTATACTTCGGCAAACATAAATAGAGTAAAAAATCTCTCGGCAAATGTTTTCCTCCAGAGCAATGAGCTTAGCTCTTGTTCGTTTGCCGTTAACTTGGCAAGAGCTGCTCAAAAGTCGCAAAATTACTTCCGAGGAAGAAGCATAAAGACAGCCAGACTCGCAGTTTAATCACTTCCCAACTCGTTTGAGTAAATGAAGTTTTGTAATTGAAAATGTCTGTATGGCGTTTGAGACTTCATTACAAGCTTTTGCCTCGTATAATCCGTAATAAAGACGAGATGCACTCCACAGCCTGCTAAAATCTCACAGTAATAAAACATTCTCCCCTCAGTTAACTTCTTAGTTATAGCCCTTGAGTAAAAATAGAGCATTGTAATTACTTAATGCGTTATACATTTTTTCTACTTCCACAGGACAACATTTATACTTAATGGGACTTACAAATTTAAACCAAAAAATTAAATGCTAAACAATTATAGTCCTATTACTGCGCACGCATACATTTACTGATACTTTTCTTAATCCATTCTAAATCAGTGTACTTTATGCTATACTGTAAGTATGTTCTGAATTGCAGGATTTTTTTAAAAATGTTTTTATTGTACATATTTTACTTTAGTGGCGTCTGATGGGAAATTTCTAATACATGAACTGCGCTTGTGACATTTTAGCTGACGTTTGCTGCACATTATTTGTAAGTCAAACTGGTTTCGTAAACCAATATAACATTTAGTTTAATGGTTTTTTTAATTTCACGCACAGTAAAATTTAGTTTTCGATTCATGCTCCAATATTTTAAAACACGAACGTAAACTTTCCGACTGTTATTTGGTTTGCAAATAACAATTGTGCTGCAAGCAATAACTTTTATTCACTAAAATTTTAACCCTGAGTTACTGAACTTATTGAAACTAATTTACTGTAAATCTACAGTCTTTAACAATGCGATAGTATTTATTAATACAATTTATTAAATTAAATTTTTTGTCGTGTAAATCCCAATACCTCTGCTACGTATTAAATGGGTGTTTCTACCAAACAAAGTAAACGCTAATAAATATGCCAAACCCATGCAGAATACATGCTAGCAATTAGAATATGTCAGCATTGCTAACACGGAAAACACAACAGCTTAACTTCTGTGCAAATATGTATATAGAGTTTACTAACTGATCAGAACTTCTTTACTCGTTAAATACGGGATGTATATATGAGAGTTAAACAAATGTATGATTCTCGTGGAAATAAAATAATAAAAAGACAATTCTAATGTAAGAAAGTCAAACCTGCGTAATACAAATCAAGGTTTAGCAAATAATACAAATTGTTTTACAAGTGATTAGCAGAGTTCAGCTCTCTATATACAAGCAAAAAAAAAATTATCTGCACTTGAAAAAAAGTAAAGTTCAACATAAGTAATACGAATTAAAATATTAATGTACTTACATTAAATATCTAAAACAAAAAACAGAATATTTGTTGTTTGATTGTCTTCTATTAAGCAGTCTTACATTATTACGACTGCAACGAAACGTACGTGAGTTGTTGTGCATACACCGACGAAGGTGCCAAAATATGGCACGATTTTAAGACTGAATAAAAAAAAAAGGGGGGGGGGAGTAAAACGGGTTACAGGGTCTGAACGGGGTACCAAAAACTTTGAAGAAGAAATTTTCTTTTTCAATGTGTTTCTGAAACGGTCATTGTCGGAACAATCTCACCCAGTTCAAAACTTCTGTTTCGGTAATACTATTGCATTAAATTGAAACCTTCGCGAACAAAGTCGGAGATACTGGGTAAATTATGTAAAGAAAAAATTGGGCAAAGATTAATTGTCTTACTCTGACTTTGGGAAAATTAAATACATCTGATTGAAGCTATAGTCGTAAACGGGTCTAAAAACGTTGTGATCACATTAGTTCTGTCATGTGTACGAAACGTGTTGACGAATGAGCTATGAAAGTTATGATTCCCAAGCTGCAAATTAACCACTTTTACCTTAGCGAAATCCAAAAGATAACCTTAAATATATGTCTCTAAACACACAAAAAAAAGATAAAATATTAATATATTTGCTTATGGTTTATATTATATAAACACGTGAGTATATTCAAACACGTGAAAAAAAAACTCATACACTTCTCTCTCTTTCTCTGTATATATATATATATATATATATATATATATATATATATATATACACACTTTTTTTGTTCTTTGTAACAACTACATATTGTTGCGTTTATTTAGGCGTAAGTATAAAAACAGTTTATTTAGGCGTAAGTATAAAAACATAAACAATTACATTCATGTTATGTTTAAATCTATAAAATTACTTTAATGGTAGGTTTAATTGCATGAGTTAATTTAAAGTAGGTCTTTGATAATGTTCATATGCAGATTTTTTAAAAAAAATATAGTTCGTTTTTAATTAAATAATATTTGGAGGTACATATTTAATACAAAATATTTAAGAATTATATGCAGTGGTATTTCTCGGAAAGTAACATTATTAAAATCAACGTATGCAAAAAAAAAAAAAGATTATTTTTACGTATTTTTTAAAGCTGCATATATATTTCTACAATGACATATTTACAAAACATTCATATTAAATAGAGAAAAAAGAAAAATGTATTTTCTGGTTAATTTTGAATACTGCAATCCTAGACTCAGGTACGAAAGAAAATTACTTTATTTGTGTAAGCTATTACCTGTGGTATTTAACGTGAAATTATTTTAAATAACTATAAAACCATTTAATAATTAAACTTATCAATAAACTATCAGAAGAAGAAACGAATCTGCTACTCCTATTGGGGAGGAGGAAAACTGACTGTACTACGAGTGATTTAATATTTATTTTTAATTTTAGTTTTAAATGCCACACTATGTGAAAATGGATTTGCAGTATATTTCTTCCATAATATTGAAGTTATGAGGTGAAATTTCAATTATTATACTGGTTTATTTAGCATGTATTCCTGAGGCCGACCATTTGCTTTTGACCAAGATGATTATAGTACCATCTCTGTCTTGGTCTGTCCTCGGATTTGTGAATGTAGGATTCGAACCCGGATGAAGTCGTTTGTCGGCAGGTTTTCTTGGGAGTTCCAGATTCCTCCACCCTCTCTTCTTCCCCATAAATTGTAGGGTCTTATTTAATGTCGTCCTTGGGGACAGTCGCATGCCTACAGGCGTCCAGGAACACGTGGGCATATAGGACACGATATCCTGGCCCTTGGATACCATCCTGATACGATTTTAGTTTTTTTTAATAATCGCACTGTCAAAGTTATACGGCTATAACTCTGAAATTTTGGAAAATGAGTTACGGCCATCACTAGAAAAAAAACGGATGTTTCAATCTTTTAAATATAAAATTGTCACAACTATTCTTCGAATATTTATAGTTTACTAATAATAATTCGAAAAATCCCAGGGTTAAACTTTTCCTCGTTGTGCAATAATATGACAGCTAGTTAAAAAATGGCTCTAATATTGTTAAAGATTATTATTGTGAGATATGTATTACATTTATAATTTAGGCCATCCGCAATTAGGAAAGAAATCTATGTTAAATATTTTAAAACGTATCCAATGTTATATTGCTGTCCTCACAAATAGGAAATTCTGACTTGTGGCTGCATTACTTTAACAATGCGACTCATAATTTAAATAAACTGATTTTAACTACAAGGATATGGTAATCGTTACATTTGAACGATTCTTGCAATGGGGAAAAGTTACAAACTAAATAGGTGTTTTGGACATACGTTATTTGTGGCTATGACTTACGTCCAAAACACTTCTTTAGTTTGCAACGAATATGGTAATCTTCATTAAATTGAATATACTTTCAAGAGACGTCGATCGCACTGTTGGGATAGAAGTTTATTTTGCCAAACACGAAACAGTTTGTTAACAACGTGACTGGGCTATCGACAAACACTTCCTTGCTTACTTAATAAATTTATATTCGTTTAGAATTGTTAGTTTGAAGAATTGTTAGTGTGGTTTATGCAATTCCTTATAAACCATTCTAATGACACGAACAATATTTATAATTATGATTTATTTTCACAAGTTCAACATGTCTGTTGGTATAAGTAGACAAAACTTTTGGAATTTCAGATATATTACCGCCGATACTTGGTATAATCAAGTACATGTTATCCTCATTATACTAGTTATGTCTAAAAAAATTTTTTTTTCTTAAAAATAAAAATACTTTTTTCAATTTCTTAAAAAGTTTTTTTAATCAAGGCGAATTAAAAATAAATAGCAATAACATTTAGTTACGAAATTGTGAAATAATTTTCACTTTTACAAAATCAAATTCTGGTTTTATATTTTCGTAGGAAATTATGTAAAAATATATTGTTTCCCGATGTCGAAAAATATTTTAGTTAAAGGTTACAGTGAAGAAACATGGTTGAAAAAAAATAGATAAATGAAAATCTTTCTTCTATCTGTTGATTCATTATATTTATGTGTGATTCATTGTTTGAAAATGTATGCGGGATTTACTGTCGAAAGTTACACTTCTGTATCAGGGTAAGCTTCGCTACAGAGCTTGTGTTACCGTATGAAACACTCCTACACAATTAAATAACCCGAAGGGTTGTTGCTGGGATTCGTCTTTTTTTTTACTGCTTTGAGTGGACGTTGGTCGCTTTGCATTAACAAATCCTTTCAGTCGCTATTTGTGTACTCGGGGCGTTGTCCGCTACTCCTCGCGTCTGTCAGAGCAGTGGTTGAACTGTGTTCAGGGATGTTCGGGGATTTTAGTCCTTTACTGGCAGTGGATGGTGGAACCCACAGCAAAATTACAATCCCCCGTCGAGCAATGGAAATATACGACATGTCAGAACTACACTTATTACCCACAACTTCAGTACTCTTCGTTGCATAGTAGGCCTATGACTCAAAATGAATGTTTGTAGCAATGAAATTGGTTCTCTGTTTTTAAATACACAAGCCAACATAGAAATTACAGTTTATTTGTTATTGGATGCTATAACTAACGGCTTGTTGATACAATTAAAATTTTCACAGTAAAACATATAAGGAATCATATTTTCGCAAAAAATAACGAGTTCAGATATGTATTAAAGTTTTAAATCCTCACTTAAAAAAACTGTTAATTTTCATTTTCTCACACGCTATCTTAAAATTTAAATAAAATGTAAGCAATAAGAAAAGGAAACTTCTGTAGCAATTTTTCGTAGTGTTTACATTTTGTCAGAGAAATATGTAACAAAACAGATAGTACGAAAAAAAGAAAATTGATGTCACATTTATATTTGGAATGTGATTGCTGTGTTTAGAGCAAATATATAATATACATATTTCACGAACACTATACATATGTTTATAATAAATGTACCAGGGACACGAAAACATCTCATTGCGGTTTTTTGCTGCGTACACTATTGAGTCACAAGGTGTCGTACAAGTAATAGAACTGATTGTCGTTCCTATGTGAAACGTTACGTTTATTGTTGTCCAGCTAAACTTCATAGTTAGTATTTTTAACTTACATATACGGATGTAACACGTACTACATATAAGGATGTAACACTTACTAACAGAAAGCAAATTTGTATTCGGTATGGCTGCTGATATGACAGTCATCTGTTACGCAGTACGCATACCTTGTCTTTGTTCGGTAATTATTTTATCTCTGATGTATGCCTATATCATATTTTACTTCAGTAAATGAAATTACTGTCGGCAACTGTCAGTGACAGCGTTTATAAGTGTATGAGTAAGTGTGTGTGACTCAGTGCGTGTATGAGCGTGTGATGTACAAGTTTTTGTAAAGTGTTTCACAACTACTGCGATTCCATGATTTCCTACTTTCACACATAGCTTACATCTTACTTACAAATAACTGGACGTTTAGGATCTCTGTCAACAAATTACGTGTTCTCAATTAAAACAATTTCCTGGATTTGATGAGTTTTTTATTTTTGCGACATCGAAAGAAATAGAAAAATTAAAGGCAATTTAATCAAACACGAACTAAATAAAAAAAACTTTCGAAAATGGTGACGAACATTTTAACATCAAATATCCCCTTAGCGGAAATGTCACAAAATTAGTTACCATAATATGACCAGTTTAAAGTATTTCTTTAATCCGTATCATCAACTCCACAAAATAAATTCGTCGCAATCAGTGTTTTATGTTAAGATCATTTTGATTTAAATAAATAATAAATTCTAAATTAAAGTTAACTGTCAAGTGTGTATATATATATATATATATATATATATATATATATATATATATATATATATATATATATATATCTTCACGTTACAGGTTTTAAATACTATGATACGATGTGAAGAATTTCAACATCTAAGGTTAATTTGTCCATGGATAAAAAAATGTGTGTTTTATTATTGAGAAAGAAGCGATATTGTTGTTGCAGTATTGTAGTAAACATGGACTACACGATCTTATTCTTTAGTTTTCCTTTATACATTAATATGTTTCTGCTAGAGGTAGAACACCACCTGAGATACTGAAGCTAGCCGTGAATAAATATACCTCTGTCAATATGTATGACGATTGTTACACGTCGGTAAAATACGTCATATTATACTAAAAACATGAAATGGTCGCCGTTATAACACATGAACACAATATAAACGCAATACCCAAAAGTCACGTCAGCTTTGTATGTAGTATACATGTACCCATTTTGATGCAATTCAAGAAAATATTTCTCCAAATGTGTCATACTACGCTAAATAAATAAAAACGGCCGCCATTTTGATAGCATGAAATAAAATGATTTACATATAAAAGGTATAGTCAGCTTAATATGTGGTATATGTGTACTAATGTTAACGAAATTCGGAAATGTATTTCCTTAGATATGTCATACTGTGCTAATAATATAAAAACCTGTCACAATATTTAACATGTGTATACTGCATGAACGAAATGCATGTAAAGGCAATTCATCTGACTAGGTTTTTATGTTTACCGAGTTTTATAAAATTATAAAATACCGACCCTTTATCTAGTGGGAACTAAAACTGTTAAAATTGCCGCAATTTTGAAAACATTATCGGGGTATAAACGATATATATAAAAGTCGAGTCATGGTACAAAGTTCTGTAGGTGTACAGAGTTTTATGACATTCGGTCAACTGGTTTAAAAGTTTTAGGGGACACACACGGATACACACACGCTTAGACACACAGACAGGAAGGTGATCTTTAAAGATTGTCTTCTTCCTTCAGAAAGTAGGCAAGTAAATATTGCCTTCAGGCTCATAAGACCAGCGCAGCATAAAGGTTATCTTCACAGCGTTTATTCAATTATTGTGATAATGGGATTGGGTGGCAGCCCATCGCCACGGTCTAACAACAACGTCTGACACGTTTTCCACATGCGAAAAATCAATTACGGCCCAACTGGGATAAAACCCTAATTGCTTTTGTGTGAGGCGAGTTTTGTAATCACTCATTCGGCCACTGCGTCATCCATGTGATTATATAATCCAAGATATAATTAAAATACATCCATACTTTCCATTCAATTCAGAAATGTATACTAGGTGTGTAAAGGAATTTCCGCGAAGAGTTCAAAATTATTCCAATAAGCCAAGTTTATTTACTTGACATCATTTCAGATTATAGCGGAGATCGTTGATATGATTTTTTAATACAGTCAGTGTCTTATTTAATTAACGTTTCTCCTTTGTACAAAATTCGGACATTCGTATATGATGGATCGCAGGCTTTCGCGGCCGTTGTTTGCATTTTCTTGGCTTGTGGGTGTGAGCCGCGTCTGGAGATTGTCTTGTCACGTTTCGGCAGTCGTTGCAGCTGCCATCATCAGGTAGTCGGAGTCGGAGACCAACTGCCCTTGCTATGATGGTTACTTTCTTCCTATGGAGGTTGGCTAAAATAGATCGCAGGCTTTCGCGGCCGTTGTCTGCGTTTTATTGGCTCACACCCACAAGCCAAGAAAATGCATACCTATATGAGTTTGCTTGTTTGCGAGGTAACGATGCATCTACTTGTTACCTACGATCCGTTATTTGAAAGCGTGTGCTTACAGAGTAAGCTTGCACGCATTTCCGAACAGACGTTCGAAAACAAATTTCGAAATTATTCATCGTAACGAAGACCCTTAGTTTTCCCGAAAAATATTTTAACCAAATTTTTTTTCAATGCCTTTTGTGCACATCTGCATCTATGCATCGTGGTTATTGCAAACGTATCTTTGTGAAGAGGCGACACTTATTTTACAATCCTATTCGGGACAAGGTTCCTGCCATTTCGCTCTGCCGTGATTAGCGGGTTGAACCCCAAAACGGGGACAGATAAAACAATCCAATCATTGACCACGAAGTACATATCTGCAGCTGAAGGCATTCAAACATAGTGATGGGAAATCTTTTCATGAAAATCTGGATTGCCTAGTCATAGTTAACAATGTATGGTTAGAACGCATTTTTGTGTAAACGTAATAAGTTAATGTATCTTAACATCTTAACAATTTATTATCAGTAGCATTTCTGTTGAAATAAAACGGTAGGTCTTTGATTGTCCTTCAGAGTGTTAAAAATTGTGTTGACCATTATAAATAAATTATTTTCGAATAGTTTCCAAGGAAACACTTTGTAAAAACAACAACGCTATTTTTACTGTATGTTAATTTTCCAGACCATGTCATATAAAGAAATTTGTGCAGCACAAAAATATCAGTTTAATTTAAATACTCATTGTTACGAATTTTTTCTGCAACATTTCAGTTACATAAGGTGCTTGTTTTCTGTAATTATAATGTTCTTTACGTGAATGTCAATTCTTTGTTTTAGACGTGCCAAAGTTCGGAGAAGTAATCGCCAACGTGACAATTCCGGTTGGCCGGGAAGCGACGTTGTCTTGCGTAGTTGAGGACCTCGCTACATACAAGGTCAGAAGTTCAAATATGTTGTTGTATGAAGCATGTAAATATGTGCTATTCTGACTTGACATGTTGGTTGTTGAGGTGAGGACATTTTTAAGGAGAAAATTTATATTTGTGTCTTAGTTGCTGCGTATTTTTTTTACTAAACTATTTAAATTAATGATTATTAGATATGATGGTATATCACGAAAATGTTTTGTGAAAACCTACCCTTGAAAACACAGTAGTTTCTTATGATATGTACGATTAGGCGATGTACAACGTAGCTGTCTGAAGACCAATAATAGGCATCAAATATTGCAATAGCGGGATTCTTATTGACTTAGTCAAATAGGGCAGCAGCTCTACGTGTAAGTCAAAGCCAGTAATATTTCCATAAGCTGAACGTGCGTTGAAACCCAGCAGATAGTCAAGTTTTACTGCGATAAACCATCATCTCTAATGATTATGTATTTAATAGTATGGATTCTACCTGTTGCGTAAATGAAAGATAAGTATGTGTGCCGTTTTAAAGAGGACTTAAACATTGTTGTAAAATATTACCTTTTCAAATGTCTGTAAATCAGTTTCGCAAACAGTCAATTAAACATGTGGATTTTAGGCAGAGGCAATTTTTTTTCAACACTTGTGTTATTAATCTTTAGAGATCTTATTGTAAGCAACGCATGGCTACGCGAATAACATAAATAACACAATAACGTAAATGTGTGCGAATTTTTTAAATTCATAAAATGTGATATGTTATAATTGTTATTTTTAAATTTTTTGTCTGCTATGGAAACTTGTGAAATCATGACATGCCAAGATTTATTTTTTAATACATTCTCAAAAATTATTTAGTATTATTTTACGAAATATAAGTAATTAATTTAATATACATTTATTTGGTTCACAGACATTTATTCATACGTATTAAACTCTGTGTTTGGTTTGGAGCTATTGAAACCGTTGATCATTAACTTGAATGACAGAGTAATGATTTATTCGCGTTTGCAAGAAAATCCTTTGTAATTAATTAATTATTTTGAAACTTTATTTATATTTATATACCAACATACTCTATAATTAATGACTCCGATAGCTGAGGCAAGTCTTAGCAATTCAGGTCGTTACTACTTCTGCCGATAAAAGGCTCAAATATAAATCAGTATTTGAAAACATTTTAAGCCTGCATTCACCTGTCGCACTAAAAATACGTGAGAAGCAAATAAAAAGTGTATGATGTAGCAATATTTATTTCTCAGTGACTTTTTTTTTTAATTTATAGTAAAGCAACCTCTGTGGCCATTTGTCAACACGTATCGTAAATGCATTACATACATATAAAAGGGTTTTCATTTTTTTTGGTAAGCAAAGAGATTGATGCAGCCTATAATCATCTTTTCTGTAATTTAAAAAAGGTTAAAAGTTCGTTTCACACTAATTTTTGTGCATATCTGCATGCCAAGATGAGTGTTATCTTCAAGTTTTAACTGACCACCTTAAAAAGAAACATGTTGCAACTGCAAGAGTGAGACTTACAAATTAACAATATTGAATTTTGTGAAGAGCGTTTAAAATGTGCGATATTATAGTAAATATCACCCATCTCACAAACTAACCAAAGGAGAAACAACATAAAAACATGCACATTTTATTTTCATAGCAGTGCAGACGACGTAGGTCACAAGTTCGTACATTTATTATCTTTATGTCGCTTGTCATTTTGTCTCTAGTTAAACTCAGGAAAACAAGTTTTCGTTGTTCCTGAATATTAATATAAAAAATTAAATATTTAATGTATAGTTAAATAACAACGCAATTATTTCAGAAATACACGGAAACGAAGTAGTTAAAATTATTATTTTTGCTTTAAACTCTTACAGTGACATATTAAATAGGTAATCTTGTATTAAAAGTAACCCCCCCCCCCTTTTTTTTACATCGACTAAATTATATTCACACTTCCTTTAGATTCCATGAAAGTTCAAGAGACAAACCAAACAGCTCAATATGTGCATGAGAAGTTGACTAATGCAGTCACTCACTTTGTTGGATAGCTTCAACTTAGATAAAACTAAGCATGAATATCTTGATCCAAGTTCTCGATTCTCTGTCGCCTACGAATGACAAAGTTTTTGCCACTTGAACCGCACGAACGCTTTCGCTTTAGCTTTAGTTAAGACGTGAGCTTCCGGAAATACAGCGTAATTGAATTTCCCTCGGCGGAGTGGAAGTTTGTGTACATTACTTATGAGAGCTGCATATTTTATAAACTTTAAAAGTTTATATTGTTCGCCTGCTTGAAACTTTGCTCAAGAATTTTTAATTATATTAATTACTATGTGGAAGAAGGTATTATTAGTCATAATTATTCAACTACTAGAAGTTAACTATCGTAAATATTAAGAAAGGGTTTGGTTTAACGCAAGTTCTGCATCAGACGTAATCTAAGGTAAAGAGAAAAGCAATATAGTTATTTAAATTGTGGTGTAGTAAAAATTAATCGTAAATTATTTTATAAGGTAACTGAACAGAATATGGCCCAGTTGTCAATACGGCCCACTAGTCGCCATTCTATGGTAATGCCGAGATCGATGTGGGATCGATACACACTAGTCTCCAGTATTAACATACACCATCCATAAATATCTGTCTTACGTCATCCATGTGATACATTAGTAATATAAGTAATGACTTAGGTGCATATGATTTTGAACCTTAAGCGGGCCTTATGCGGCACAGGTACCTTAGTTTAGTACAAGGCTCCTAACGACAGAGCGTGATTAAAATTTAATTTATTTTATGTCATGCGGGTTCTTATATAATTACTAGCTGCCCCGACAAACGTTGTTTTGTCACATAAATAACTTATTGTAAGTGTGTAAGGACGTGGTATATAAGTGGAAGAGGTCTAATAATAAAGAAATTAATAAATAATAATAATAGAGCAGCGACACCTGGTGGGGATGGACTGGTATCAGCTCGTGGGGATAACTGATCAATTATCACATACACAGTTATCAACCGGGTTCTAAAATTATTAAATTAAAAATTGTTACTAAATATAGTACTTAGGAGTATAAAAATAGATAAAAAAAAACCTATTCGCAGACCTACCGAATGTATATACAAAATTTCATTGAAATAGGTTAAGCCGTTTCGAAAGAGTATGGAAACAAACACTGTGACACGAGAATTTTATATATTAGATATTATTATGATTGATTGTTACCAGTTCCCCATTTGCCTTGGTGATATAGTTTTTAAGGTTATTTTAAGACTCAGGATACTGTTGTTATAGAAATTAATTTCTGGTACTGTAAATTACACAATTGTTTAATATAAAGGGTAGACCACTCAGTATTTAGCCCTTCCGCGTAAAAATTGTGCATCAAGCCACGCACGAAACAGATTTACTTCCAAATAACAAACAACTATTATTCTACTCCTGGCGGTGATAATACTTCTAAAGATTGAGACTCTTCCGGAGCGCTTATATCTTCACACTTTGAAAAATATAGTTTTTCTAACGGTAAGATTATAATATTAAACATATTTGGAAGTTGTTGCACCATGGGCCTGTTAAACACATCCTCCCTTCCCCCACAAAATACACATCTGCCCTCCACGGTTATCTAGTAATAAACGGTTTATTTAAGTGAAATGGAAATATTTAAGCAGCGCTTAACAGCGAGGTCTTGAGAGCTGATGAGGTGTAAATGAGATGTAAATGAGAAAGGTAAAGCGCAGCGCCAGAATGAAGGTGCATGTTAAATGAGAGAAACAACCCCCTCGCCTTTCCAGAAGCACACCAGCCAGCGGTACATTTTGAAACGAAACTCATGTTGCGAAAATCTGGGACTGACCAAAGCGGCTATTGCTGACGTGATCTCGACTTATGCCTTTCATCAAGAGGCATCGTGTTTTAATGCTAATTACATGACCACCACTCTTAAAGATCGTTCCCAAATAATTTGCCAGAAAGGCACACGCCAAGTTTTTAAGTGTGATTTCCGCTGAAAAGGCGAAAACTGTTAGAGAATAAATAATATTTTTTTTCAACTGCAGATGCACACGATTGAAGTTTTCGAGGAAAAGGATACACAAGCGTTCTAAACATAACAACCAAATGGATGTTGGACTAAAATTGTATATAAAGAAAGGAGAAATTTTGGTCAGCACTTAACAACTAGGTCTTTAGAGCTGACATGATGTATGTGGCAGTGCCTGAATTAAGGAGCAAGGGAAACGGGATATACCCGAGGAAACCCACCGACCAGTGGCATCGTACGGCATGATTCCCACGTGAGAAAATCCGGGGCCTGATCACGGGAATCGAACCCGGATCGCTTTGGTGAGAGGTGAGTACTCTAAACACTGCGCCAACACCGGCCCCTTTATATAATTGTACCAACTAGAAAATTTAGTAAAGCTTCCGTCCACGCTGTCATCCATCTGTACCATTTGACTAAAAGCTACAATCCCATAACGATTTTATTTCAACATATTTACATGTTGGTGTTTATTGTGTAATGTGAATTTACGATACTTGCTACATTAAAAATAATTTAAAATTTTAAGAAATTGCTTAAGGAATATTAAATAACTGGGCGAAATATCATTTATTCATTGAAGTTACACATTTATACCGTATCTTAAATAAAATCTGCAAACTTAATGTGAAATGTTATTTTATAAACTCGTGCATAAAATGCTTCATTTATAAAAAAAAATTTTTAAAAATCTTCTATGAGTGTACGAATTTAGGATATCCTATAATGTCCCATGGTGTACATGAGGCAGAGAAATTTGCCATACTCAAATTAGCTCTGTAATAATTTACATACTTAAGCAAATCGGAACCGGGATAATCTCTAGGCATATGCGTTTACGGTAATATACCATTGTTTAAACTATTAGCATGTGTTAATTCACTAGAAATATTACATTTTGACTTAAACTGAAAAACACTGCGGGACTGGAGTGGGAACACACACACAGAAATACTTTATTTATCACTACATGAAGTTTGTCAAGGTTAAACCAAAATTATTATTGATTCTGAACAGTTACAAAATAGCGTCCTCGAGCCTATATTTTTGTTTCATTTGTGACAACCCTAAAAATGTTAAAATTAATTAAAATTTTCAAGGTATTAATTGTGTTTCTGATATTATATTTATTGTTTCAAGGAATGCAATATTCCTACAAAAGGAAACACTTCAAGTGTACTATTACTAAGATTGATTTGTTGTAAATAATTATTTCTTTACCTGCAGCAGAATAGCATCGAAGAAATTGGTTTCTTCTGCCACAAAGGATATGTTTTTATGAAAACTAAACAGGGTATTTCAAAAGTTGGCAGCTTGAACGGAAAGCTAACTGTACACGTAGCTTTCTGTTTTACGCACGCGGCGAGGGAAGATTGATGGCAGGAAGGGAAGTTCCGCGCGCGTTCGCATAATTTTCCTCTGTTTCTGCTTGTTCCCCCGACTGCCAGGTCACTGCTCCGTCTTCTACATCATCCGGCGCGCGCCCCTCATTTTTAATATTACACGGACAGGAGCTGCGATAAAAAACAGGCGAAATGTCACAGTCAACTTATGACTGTGTCGCATTACGCGCGCGGTGGGAGTCCCTTTGCTGCTTTCACGCCGAGGTTATGCATGTGCGACACATGGAATTCTCGAGCAAGAAAATACTACCAGATTAAAAAAAAAATATTCATCTGTGCATGCTTGGTACTCTAAAGGATGTTACAAGCGTGGTTTACATATGCATTAATAAATAATTTAACAGATTAGCAAATATATTTAATACACTTTTCACCTTTGGCAATGTTTGCAATTTCACGGTTTTCGAAAATCAATACCATCAAAGACAAATGTTTAACAAGCGAAGAAAAAATATAAGTATGTTTCATTAAGTGAAGTAAATTCATAACTTATCGCAAATACCTGCAATAGTCTGCGTTTACTATATGTACAATTTAATTCAATTTATACTGTACAAATAACTATACTATGACTTAGAATGCGTGAGTGCGTGCAGATTTTTCTCATTTTTGTATCTAAACGTTATATACAAAATTTGTTTCATTTTTTAGTTCCACATCATTAAAATCATTGCTCATTTGTGCGGCTATATAATTTGTTAAAAATACATACAATAATTATTATGTGAGTGGAATTTCGTTACACTTAACGACTGAATTATTAAATTTTTTTTTAAACACGCAAATGCAAGCAGTTGGTGGACGGATGTCGTTTTCTTTGAGTGGACGCTAAAGAGTTTGGAAGTTAAGGCTTGTAAACGAAAGTTCAAATTTAAAGCAACACACACATATATACATACATATATATATATATGTATTTGTGTATAGATTACGTATGTACACCAAAGACTGTTAAAACATTAAAAATAACCTATGATTCCTTTTCTGACGTATAAACAAAAGGTATTATTTTCTATACGAAACAAAATATAAACATAACTGTTTCAGGAATTAAACCATAATACAAAAAAGATACAAAGATGATAACAAGTAAAAACTATCAACTATGCAAAGGTTTGAAAAAAAGAGAGTATGATCAGTTATCAAATTGGTTACATATATATTTAAAATTATTAACATAAGTAATTATTTAAAAATTTTCATAAACTCTGTGTAATTAAAATATATGAGGGATTTCACATGTTGCAAGTTGTTTGAAAGGATTACATTTACAGTAAACATGCATATTTCAGGAAGTTAGTTTGTAAAACGAAGTAAGATTTAAAAAAAAAAAAATACAATTATACTATGTTATTTGAGTGAGAAACAATTTATATTTTTTTAATCATACAAATTCGTTACAGGAATTTCTATAATTGTAGCAAATCAATAAAATAAACTGCCTAGTTTAATTAAAGAAAAAAGTAATTCATGAATACAGACTAAAGTACATGAGTCTGTGACCAAATTAATTTGAAAATAAAACGCCCTTAGGTTTACGAGAAAAAATATAATGATAGCACGGACAACCTAACCAACATTATTGCTATCTGGTGTTTGGACATCTTTCGTTAGCTAAGAGCCTGGAGTCTTTTGTACCAAAGTGTATTTAAGCTTAGTGTTTGTCACTTATTCACATGAGGCAGTCGGTGTGAAAAAATAACTTTACCCCATATTTACACG
Source organism: Medauroidea extradentata (assembly GCA_003012365.1). Lineage (NCBI taxonomy): Eukaryota > Metazoa > Arthropoda > Insecta > Phasmatodea > Phasmatidae > Medauroidea > Medauroidea extradentata. The sequence continues at coordinate 99,889 of PNEQ01048878.1, forward strand.
GGCATGTTTTCTTCGTAAGTATACAGAAACATTTTACGTAAACTAACGGACTGACCAAACAGTATTTTCTGCTTAGTTTCGGTCACTAATTCATATGGAGCAGTCCATTCCCATGGATTAGCTTACATATTGTAGACTATATTGTCACAGTTGCAAAACATTTAAATAATTTCACATTTTTTAACAACCAGAGTGAGTGAGCAATGGCATATTTACTGTCGCCAGTAACACGACTGCAACAATAATTTTACCATTTATTTTTAAAATATTTCCTATCAGTAGCCGAAACAGTCAATAATTTAGCAACAATTTATTTTAGGTACTTACACAAATTAAAACACTTGTTCTCTGTCACCAGTTCTTAAATGGACAACATTAATCAGAAAATAACCAACCCACAAATTAATTCATTATGAGATAATCATATCACTTAGAAGAAGACGGCCCGAGGTATGTTTTAGAAAAAGAAGAAGTTCTAAATCACAACATTTGACGAAAAATAAGAGCCCTGAAAAAACTGGTTAATACAAGGCGTAGAAACACACAGAAAACTTTGATTTTGAGTATTTCAGTTCCATTTAACTTTAGGTTGGTTCCTTTCTGCTTAACGCCGTCCAAATAACTACTAGATATTGCGTGTGTGTGTACGATAGCAAATATCTGAAAGTATACTTGGCTAAGTTAATTAGTTTACGTATACTCTAATACATCCTTCAGGTTACTGTGGTATGGAAGTCGCCAGTACTTGTTTAATTATGGTTACCCTGGAGTGGAACATATATTAATCACTAGGGCCACGATTTTCAGGTGAGAAGATTTAGCATCATTTGTTTTCAGCGACTTGCGTGCACATCTGCATATTTGTTTCAGGGTTAGTGATTGGGTGTTTTTTAACCCTCACGTGTCTTAGGTTTGTACTGGCAAACCACAGACTTAGGGTCTGACAATAACCTTCTTATGATTGGTGCATTTGTGTCTGAACACTGACACTGTGCCAATAACCACGAAGCAAAGCTGCAGATGTATACATAAAGAATTTGAAGAAAATTGTGTAGTAGTCATTTTGCTACAGAATTGTGAGTCTCTTAGTAACGTTAAAGTAAAAAAATATAAATTTTAATATTTAGCCTTCACTGTGCGTTGTTGACAAAAATTAGTGCTATAAAGTTCATTATAAATCTACACGTTCTTGAAAGTCAGTATAACAGAACTACTAAACAACAACATTCCATAATGAAATTAGCCAACTTTATGAGCACACATTTACCCAGAATGATCCATTTATTGAGCGAAATCAGTTACACCGCAATAATATATGGGCTTTTGGCATCAGCGGTTGTTCTTAAGAAAAAAACGTTACTCGAGAAAAAATTTTGCTCAGAAAATTCTTAATCATTGTAGTCCAAGGATCCTGTTTCAAAATTTTTTGCAAATTCATTTCTATAGACTTACAATTTTTTACATGTTTTTAGCACCGAATCATGTTCCATGTCCTCGTAATGGGGGAGTTCACGAAAAATTTAATTGTTTTAATAATTTTTGTGTTTTTGCGAGATTGTAATTGTTTTGTAGACATATATATTGAAACTATTTGTGTTACCTAAATTTTTTAGCTTTTATAGTTTTTATATAGTGACAGGTCAAAGTCCAAATCATTTCCAGGAAAGAGTTTTAGGCTGGAATCAAAATCCAATTAACTTACCGAAATAAAAAAAAAATAATATTGAAAATAAAAAGTAAGTGTTACAGACTACGTCGAGACGTATATGACGGCCGCATTGAATTTGTAGTGTTTTTGGAAAATTGCCAGTATTGTAAAATTATATATATATATATATATATATATATATATCGTAGGCCGGGGACACTGCTATTTAGTGCCAATTTTTCATTGCGGTAAGTTAGTTGGTTTTCCTTCCCACTATAAAAAGCTTAATGAAAATTCGTTCTGTCACATATGCCATTATACATAAACAATGAAAACTAAATTTTGAATTACAGTAAAAAGTAGTTACATTGTACGTCTACAAAACAAAGCATATTTGGAACAAACTTAAGAAAAATATTTAAACAGTTAAAAGGTTGTGCAAACTCTCCTGTTAGGCCTAAAGGCATTCAAGTTGCAAAAAATAATAATTTATGACCGTGCGAATTAGTTTTTGATTTAGAAACCTTACTTACAATTATGTTTTCATTTTTTTTTTTTAATTTTTAGCTCTCATAGTATTCCCATAGCACCATGTTAAAGTAAAAAATTGTAAGTTACGTGAAAAAACCAAATGAAAGACTTGAATGAAATAATTTGCACCGACATTTAATACAATGGGCTATGTACCGAAATGTTTAAAAACACACAATCATATACCCTTGTATTTTTTATAATTGCAGAAATGAAACTTAACATCAGTTGCAGTTTTTTTCCAAATGTATAAGAAATTCGTTGTGTGGTTTTAAACAATTTAGAATTTGGCCCGTGATACGTAATTCTAGTGTGAATAATTTTTATAAAAATAAGCTACACTCTCACTACGTACATTAATTTCTAACCAGTGATCTTCCAGAAGAATCTAATTAATTTTAACTGTAGATGATTAGATATATATTATAAGAAATACAAGTTGAACAATGCCAACTGTATACAATGTACGAAGCTATGCCCTCTACCTTGCCGATGCCGGAAACTTATTTGAACACTTGCAGGCAAAATAAAATGCAGAAATTCTAATATTCTTAAATTACGGGAACTGGTCAGAAATATCAATGTTAAAAGTTTGGCACAGGGGACACTTCTGCCGCTTGAGCGCTGGTATTGGTTACATACAGATGAAAATTTTAAAGCCAAAATCGGTTCGTATTTCTCTCTTTACCACGCATAGTTAAAAATTAATTTTACTTCAGTTTCTTAATTTATTATGTATGGTAGAGACTGCAGCGCAACTAGCGGCGAAAATGTTCCCTGTTCCAAACTGCCACATAAGAAGTCACATTTTCTTTCTTATCTGTAGAAGAATTATCTTAACCCCACTTAAGGGCACCGCTCTTTAGATTCTACTGCTTTCGCGATAACTAATTTTTTAAGCTTAAACGAGAGCAGTAATCAAAAATCTGTCTAGAAGCTTGATTAAAAATGGTTTTTTGCCGTGATACCTAATTTTTTCAAAGCAATAAATTATACGGTTTTGTCTGAAAAGTCAACTGACGAGAATTTCGTTGATTACACAATTATCTAAAACTATTGTATTTACTGCCTTCAAAAAATCAGCCAACATGGAGAAGACAAGTTTGAACAAAACTGCCAGGCAGATTTTTGATATCTGCTCTCGTTTAGGCAAAAAATTTAATATCGCTAAAAAAAAAAGTAGAAAATAAAAAACCATGACCTTAAAGTCGTTCACGTGGCAAAAAAAAAAAAAAAAACATAAATTTACATTTGTATGGCATAGTGATCACTTTATGGACGTTACTCGTGACTACATTTTCCATGTGTAAAACTTAACTCTCAAATTTTTCCCATGGTGACATAACAAAGTCAAAATTTGTAATTTACGGGAATATGGTAGTAACAAAAACCCAGTGCCTTACTTGAATGAAATAATTTACACTGAAATAAGTTATGATTAACATGCTAAAATATTTAAATCTTACAAGTAAGATTCCTTTGTAATTAAAAAAAGTTCTGAAATGATGACAGTTTACTTTATTTATGGACACTAAAAAAATTACAGGATGACTGGTGTGTTTCTAATTTTGTTTCAGCATATTGCCCGTAGCATCTCATTTCAGTGTAAATAGTTTCATTCTAGTAAGACACTTGGTTTTTGCTGTTACCATGTTCACGTATCTTGCAAAATTTTGACTTTGCCATGTCACTATGGGAATACTATGAGAGTTAAAAAAATTTTAAAAATGTAAATTTTAGTCACAAGCAACGTCTATAAAACGTACACTATGTCGTGCAAATATAAAATGTTACATTTATGCCACGCGAACGTCCTTAAGGCGTTAGTTTATACTGTTTTTGCGATTACTTTTTTTAAACTTAACTGAGAGATGTTAAAAAACTGTCTGGCAGTTTTGTTACAATTTATTTTTGTCATGCTTGCTAATTTTTTAGAGTAAGAAATTAAAGCTTTTGACTAAAGGTCATTTAACCAGATTTTAGATAATTACGTAACTAGGTAAAACCGTAGTATTTACTATTTACTTCCTTGATACAAATTATATAACACGGCAAAAAACCATTTTAAACAAAACTTCCAGACAGATTTCTGATATGAACAGTCCAGTTCCAAAACTCTCTTTGTCCATCACCAAGGAAAAATGAGTTCTGAACAATTTTGTGTAGCTTTTAAACGTGCGCAGCAGTTGACGCCTTATTCAATAACAGATACACTTTGAAAAACTGCCTTAGCAATGTCACAAATGGGCTAGCAAATCAGTTTTTCGCGATTTGCTCAGTTTTAGTGACAGTGGTCAAGACGAGTTTTGGAATTCGACTACTCAGTATCCCATCGTTTAGGCGTAAAACATTATCACTAAAAAAAAGTAGAAACCAGAGCGTGACGTTGATTATGATCAATCGTAAAGGTTGTTGAAAGCTTCGTAGTAGCGCCGGATCCAGCCGAGGAGCGGCGCCACATTGGCGTAGATGCCAGGGTATCCGGCACGAGCGCACGACCTGCCGGTAGACGTTACTCCGACAAGGACGTTGTCCACGACCAGCGGGCCTCCAGAGTCGCCCTTACAAGTGTCGTGCCCGCCGTGCGGCAGACCCGCGCACAGGTGCACGTACGTCATTTTGCCGGAGAAGGAGTTGTTGCAGACGTTCATGTCCATGATGACGACCTCCGTCTTCAGCAGCCGCTCGGAGGCAGAGCCGGCGCTGAAGGTGGCGCCGAAGCCTGTGATGACGGCCAGGGTGCCCGGCGGTGGAGGCATTTCTGCCAGGCGTATACGAGCCACTTTGTTGCTGTACTCGAAGTGCGGCACCACCTCACACACACACACACAACGCGCTGATCTTAGTGACATCTCATATCTCCAACAGTACCATCTAACTTAGTATACATACAAATTTCATCACCTTACTCAAATTTCATTTTCTTCTTACTGAACAAAACAGAAGCTTACTGAGTATGTGTACCAGCAGTTTGATTCGCAACCTTAACGTTAACACTAAACGTCTTCCAATAAATTAAGTTACGCATATCTATATTAGTATATATATATATATATATATATATATATATATATATATATATATATATATATATATTTATATAAATTTATGTGTTTATGTATGTTCCCTATGGACTCCCAAAACGGTTGGATCGATTTTGATGAAATTTTCAGGTAGCGATCAGATGAACATAACTTTTTTTTTGGCATTTTGTCAATTTTGTATCATATTTACTCTACAAATTTATAAATAAATAATAATAATAAATTAATTAATTAGGATCCAGACTTGGGAGTGTGCGGTATGTCAATATATAGACTTCAATTCTTGGCTGTAGATAATTAGTGCTACCCGGGTTGCTAGTTATTTATGTAACTCACGTTACCATTACCAGTACATCTAGCTGATAGTGCTACTCGTACATTGAATGTAAAGGCTTTCAGTTTTGAGGAAAGTATTGTGTTGCGTAAGTTATTGTGCGGTTTTGCTTTTAGAGGTATATAGCTAAAAGTGGCAGTGCTTTATTGCAAATAGCTTATTATAAAAAAACATATGATTATTATAAATGGTAATGTAAATTACATAAATTATATAGGTATACGTCACATTATTTACTGGAAGACGTTTAGTGCCAATGAAATTGTTGCGAATCAAACGTCTTGTATACACGCTGTTATACATCTCCTAACATACTGAAACTCAATAAATTTGCCTGCTCTATAGGTCTATCAAACACTAATTTACACAAGTACAGGAACAAGGAAAGGGATTAGCCATGGATTTTGGTATAGACCATCTTAGATTTCGCCTGGAGCGATTTTGGTAAACTGGAATAAGGATTACCGAAGCCAGAGATCGACGCCGAGTACTACCAAACGCGAGTACTACCTATAACAGTAGAGCTACCTCGCTCGGTAATAATATATCAGGGAAAAAATTGTTATGTGCCCAAAGGTTCAGAATACTACTTGTTGTAATAAATGAGATACGCCGGCAACACTTACAAATGCTATTGCGATGTCATATGTTTCTATTGGCTGCGTGATGTACCACTCGTGGACGACAACATTGACGGCTTTGTGAACCGAGCCTCCTTCGTTCCTCGAGTTCGTGCCGACACGAACTGAGATGTTTCTTGTTGGCGCACTGAGACATACAGATTATATATATTAAACCTTCATCTGTATTACACAGGGAATACTTAAGGATGGAATACCTTTAACACAACAAATAAAACATAACTTACTTAAAATATCACACCTCTCTTAGTAAGGCCCTGAAACATCGCCGCAGAAAATAACACAAAACCAGTGATTTTATTTATGTTGTCCATTCTAGTGCTATGTATAGAGATTTCTTATTTTGTGGAACAAACTGTTGACTAGTGTAATGTATTTAATGTCACATTACATTCTCCTTAGTCCCATTGGGATACTAAACGTTTGTGTAATTTATCGTGTTCTGCATCGTTAAATGTCAGAAGGATTCACGTAATTACTTAGTGTTCTACTGAGACGTAAAAATGTATACTTCAACTATGTTACACTGAAATTAAAATAAGTTTAATATACATAATCAACCATACTTTATTTTGAACTAAATATCTTTACCATAAACGAGGGAAACTTTGAACATGCGGGTGTGACTTTGGAACACATTTGTACTACATTTATATCCCATAATTTTTAACTGTATGATAATATTAATTAAAAGTAATGTGGATATTTATAACTGGGAATTTACCCCATTTAATTTTTTCATTGAAGTCTTCCATATATGCAAAAAAATCCGGTTTTTGTATCGCCCCAGTATTGCTCCACGTGTCCTAAAATCACCCTCGCTTACGGCACATATTTAATTATAAAACATTCGTAAGTTACTGTATTAAAATAAACAATTAACTATATTAATCTATAGAATTAAAAATAAACCCACACACACATACACACACAAACATATGTATATATATATATATATATATATATATATATATATATACAGTAAGCAGGGGTGACTTTTAACCAGCGGGGTGACTTGGGACACTTTTACACTACTACCAAACCTTCCCTCATATGTAGTTAAAAGCAGAGTTTATAGACGGGAATATTTGAAATTACGTATATAATTTCTTAGTTTCGAACGATATTTGGTCGGCTCGCGTTTATTTTTTTCCTCTGTTTACCAAACGTACACATAACGATTGGTATGAGACCGGCATCTGCCAAAGTTTCGTATTGTAAGTTACAGGAACGTAGAATAACAGGAAGTGTTTTCAAATGTCATCAGTCACTGAGATTCTAAAATTCGCTTCCTCTGACTAATTTACATCGAAAACGAAGCGAATAACATAGTAATTGGATACAAGAAAAGTTACCTTGCGTGAAAAAAAAGAGAACCCAGCTATTTTCTTGTATGGACAAGATCACAACCTGCCTTACCTGTTGTTATTGAGTGAATATGGTAACGTGCTTAAAAAATCACAGCTAACTTACTATAAAGTTACTTATAAATAAGTTCTGGAAATTAATTGTTATTTACTTACTGCAGCAGGGAATTAGTTGGTTAAATTAACATTTTCTGGCAAAAACCAAATTAAACGAAATTTCCACTCAAATAATTTTTTTTATCAAAACGTAGATATATTACTATAACAAAATACTAGGTAGAAATTGTTTACAACTAAAATAACACAACAATATGTTATTTCTGTTCGTAATGCTTCTCAAAGAAATTTGCATTTATTACGTTGAAATACGGGAAATAAAACTTGAGCAAACACCATGAAACGACGTTATGGAACTATTCGCGTATTTGTTCTTTTAACCACATCAGGAAATTTCGACTCGAAATCTCCCAATTCCGGAGACAGAAATCTAGCCATGATATTGATTTAGTAACATAAATGGCAGTCTCCTTAAGATTTCTATCACGAGTAATTATAAATTTACCAGCTGACAATTTATTGAGTTGGCTACTGCACGTGATCTTCTTCTTTTTTATTATTATTTTCTAATTTATCTAGTTCAGAAAGTAAAATCATTTGAATGACTCTTAAAAACTTATATTCGTTTTGATATATGTGTAGTGTACAATGGATGTTTTATGTTGTTGGTTACGAATAACTCATTAAGCTGCATATTAGTACATGGACTAATATCTAGCTGTTTGAAGATGTGGTAGTCTCAGTAAATAGTTACTAGATGACATTTTCATAATTATTATTAACGCGTAAGACGGGCTGTATGGTTAATACAAATAGCATTTTTTTTAAATTACATTTCTTCTGTGAATATTATAGTTAGAATATTTATCACTTAACACGTCACAAAATTCAGTTAATTAATAGATAGCAGTTTGATAAATTCTCGAAAATTCATTTTAGTTAATATATATCACATGCTAGTTGTATTATTTTGTCATACCAAAGAAAATGCATTAGATACAAATCTTTCGACTAGCCCAGTGTCTCTGCAATTTACAAAAGTAATGTACAAATCTTCATCGCTCTCAAAACTTGCCACTCTGTACTGGAATGACAAAGGTCTAAAATTTTTAATTTTTTGTGACTGAAAAAAATGTGTGTATCTTCTGCTTGTCAGGATGTACTGACTTTCATATTATAGTGAACACGCAAGAGGCATTGAGTGAATTTGTATGTGTTTTATCTTTATACTGAAAATAAACTCACGCTGTTTATTTATGCACTATATTGACAATAATGCAAGTTTTGAATCGAGCAGTTTGCTTCAAACTCAGCTGTTATACAACCGCTAAAGTAAATTTTTGATTTAAATCTTACGTTTTGGGTAGCCATAAAACAACACTTTTCCCTACTATAGGCCGTTCGGAATAAAGTGAACACTAATTATTTAACCTTTGAAAAATATCACTGGCTGTTACTACATATAATTCAACATTACCGATAGTCACCTTACTGCTTGTATGGTTGGCAACGAAATAACACAACATAGTTCCGTGTTTATTCGTATTTAAATACAACAATACTGAAACAAAATCAACCGACAGCGATATAGATGTATTTTATATAATTAATAAACTTCTTTTTTATCAAACTATATAGGTACCTATCGACTGAACAATTTATCTTACACGCGCAAACATAAAGTGACGTTTCCCAGGAGGTTAAACTTTTCCCGTCGTTAGCTGTAACACGCGGAAAGATACGAATTGACTGGAAATAGATCTTTAGCAGGGCTTTTTCGAGTGTTCACTTTATTCCGAACTGCCTATATAAAGACATATTACGTGGACTTTCAGCGCATCAAACATAAATTCATGTATCACACATCCAGAAAGTGAATGTTGAAGGAATGTTTATTTTTCTTTTGCTACCGATTATGTTTCATGCTTCGTATTTTCGAGAAGAGCAAACTCTAAATTGTCATAATAAATTACAATAAGGAGTTAAATTTTGTTGAATGTAATGTGTCATTTCCCAGGAATATGCACGCTGTTAATTTTCCAACGGTATTTGAAAATCATTCCACTGAATATAATTACATAACTTTCAGTGCTAGAAATATCACCGAATTAATAAAAAAAACTAATTTTATACGCTCGAACTAAAATAAAGTATTTTTGTAACTTAATCAGTAATCAATGACAAATTGTTTTTTAATTCGTTTCTTCAAAATTTGTTATCTGTAGTATTATAAAAGCAACCATTTATTTGTCTTAGCTAAGCAACATAAATCAGTAAATAAACTATTACCATTGGACTCAGAATGTTACCCACTATACTAAAATGTGAGAACGTTTATATATTTATTTAAATATTTCAGTGTATATTTTTGCTATAATATTTGAAAATGAGTTATAATTTGATATATAATATTAAAACTATCACTGCACCAATGCACATAAAAATTATATAACTCTGTTTATAATTATGTGTAAGAATAAACCCAATATTGGTTAGTAAAATATTATTTGTAAATAACTAGGCAAAATACGAATTAAGTAAAATGTAACACGAAAATTAATGACAATATTACACAATAATGGCGTAGAACACAGTCAGTGAAAGAAGTCTTTGTTGGGCGATTAAAACACTGACCCTTAATGATTTATGCAGAAATGCATATCTGAAATAGTTTACAAGTATAAATATTTTAAATTGTAGCGGAAGAATATGAACGCATCAACATTTATTGACTGGAATTCAAGCCTGGACTCTTATTTCAAGATGTCTCAAAATAATTACGTAACAGCTACCGCACCCAAAATATTACATTTACGAATTCAAGCCTGGACTCTTATTTCAAGATGTCTCAAAATAATTACGTAACAGCTACCGCACCCAAAATATTACATTTACAAGAAACTGTTCATTAAATGGAAAATAGTTACACAATCAGATTTATTAGTTTGTCCATTAATTATTGTTCAATGAAAAAATTGCGAGTTTTAAAGCGTTTCATGTGCTATTTTTTTTCAGAGTTTAAGAATTTTCCACCTATTTGTTGCGTTACACGTAAGGGAATATGACAAAATAACGAAACCAGCATAAAAATAATTTTGTGAACTTTTTAAAACCGTAATGTTTTTTAATTTAGTATTATGCAATATATATTTTTCAAAAATAATAATTATTTGAATAATTGAACTGGCTCATGTGTTTCTTAATGCAATAGCACGGCATGAAGAAAAATTCTTGAACCTAATTTTTCGAATAATAAACTAAATTTTTGTAAGGCCATGCTCTTTGTTTCTACTTTTTTTTAGCGTTATTAATCTTTGGCGCTTAAACGTGAGAAGATATGAAAAATATGTCTGGCAGTTTTGTTTAATACTGTTTTCTCCATGTTTGCTGATTTTTTTTCAAAGCAGCCGATGCTAAGGTTTTGGGTAGTAATGTTAATTGACTTTTTAGTCGAAACCGTATAACCGATTTCTTTGAAAAAAAATAGCTATAACGGCAAAAACCATTTTAAACAAAACTTCCGACTGATCTCCTCTCGTTTAAGTTTAAAAAATAACTGTCGCAAAAGAGTAAAAACTAAAGAGCTACTCCTTATTTTTTGCACCTAATATATTATAAATATCGAAATTTAAATACGCCAGAATCATCCTCAGTAGTTTAAGTGGTCGTGGAGAAGACGTTCTTTATTTTGACAAAAGCCTACATAAATTTGGAATTTGTGTGACAGTCCACTAACCAATATTTTTTTTTAAATTCACTCTGTTGAAAATTGTTTGGGTTATTCACATTAAAGTGAAATACATATAACGAGCATTGCGTTAATTATTTCAGTACTTACGTGTGTGTATAAGTGTATGCTAGTATTATGTCTGAAGTCGTAATTAGTTTATTAGCGATTGTTACATTTTGGAGGGCCATAAAATGTTATTAATTTGCCGTGACCGGCATGTAACAGTCATCGAGAGCAGTTCCGGAAATTAACGTTTCTGAATAAGGTATAACATTTACTTTGATTCGTAGAACATAAAGCATTTAGATGTTGTTTTATATTAAATTTATATTATAATGCCATGCAAAACATCTTCATGAATTTCCATGAAATATCATGTAATGGCGTCTTAATATTCCTTGTGAGATGCAAGTCAGGAATTTTCACATTTTGCGTTGTAAAATGTAAATAACTTAAGTTCACATTTTGACCTAATTAATTTTAAAGGAAAATAATGCATTACTTTGTAACATTATGCTCATACTAGTGTATGTTAAAATAATACACAAATATTAAGATATATTTAAAACATAGTAAATATATTTTAAGCACTTGAAAACCTACTCACATGATGCAGTGCGCGGACGTCAGGACTGTGTGTTTGGCGACAATCACTGCACCGCAGACCATCTTATCGTTGGTGTTTAGTATCGCCTGCGTCAGCATACAGAAAAAAATTGTAATTGCGTGAAATGCCAACTTAGCGAGACGTGATTACAGACACATGTCATTGTTACGAAAAGTAAACGAGATAAAATAGTTCAGACGATAATGTTAACAAAGGAATTCTCTCCATCTTTGTTTATTTTTTGTTTATTCTGAAATAACTACTGAGCAATCAAAATTTACAATAAATCTTGTTATACAATACAGAAATATTGAGCTAATTATTTAAATGCAATATTAAAAATTATAAAAAATACGTATTAATTATTGTGGCTGTATACCTGGTGAATTAACTATAATATTGCTTCTTAAAGTATTTAAACAAACTCATTACTAGAAAGGACATCATTAATGCAGACAAATTTTAAATACTCTTATTTTTAGGCCAAATGCGATTGAACATGTAAATCTTTGTTATGCAAATGCCTGAAAAGGCAAATATGAACTTTCGTTAACTTTGTACAGTCTGTTTCTACCTCGGTAGAAACGTAACCAGTAATTTCCCAGTAAGAAATCTTTCAAAAAATGATTAACTGACTTATTTTAATAAAGCACTTTGCAGCTTAGAAAATGCATCTGAAAGTAAAACATCAGTAACATGCAGCGTCAAGTAAATTTCCCACTGAAGTCGTGTTACTATAGAGTTCAGTACACTGAGTAACTGGAGTCAACGAGAATACGCCCCATTACAATTGATTTTTCAACCTACAGTCGTTTTCGCCGTATAATTTATCTGCGAACAGTAGCAAACACGAGTATACTGATACAGGTACACACTGCAGGTGTACCAGTATTTGTAACTGAAATGCGGCATCCTTCGTGAATAATTTATCTTTTATTTCAATTCAGAACATTGCTGCTTAAGTGATATGTTGCCGCTTGGTGAGTACGCCAATCTACATTAGAACTAGGAGGCTGATGAAGGGCAATGCGAAAGCAAATAGAGGTGTACAACTTAGTACATAATAATGAAATGTTGCTATGAAAAAGAAGAAAAAATGGAAAGATACCATAAGATTATACCGGTTTTAAAAATTTCGTTTCTATTCTGATAAGTATGAACACTTATATAAAAACTCTATATTTGAGCAAGTTTAACAACTTGCAGAAAGTAAAGTATACGTGTATATAAAAATATAAATTAACAAACTTACATATACCCTTAATTCTATAGCCGAATGTTTACTATACTAATGTATCTTACATGTGTACAAAATATCGTATTCTCGTGTGGGTATTCTGGGTGGAAACCACATTTATGTAGGGATTTTGGGTACAACACTCTATATTTCCTCATCTGCAGTTCGCTGCTACTCCAGATCATCTTATTTCTAAAACAATTTGTTATTATTTACATTGGCCAGGCAAAAAAAAATATGTTCCTTGGGTTGTGCAACCGGCCTTGGGTAGTGGCAGATTCCTCTAATGATGACACTGTCACATACGGTACTTTGGAAGAAAGGGGTTGTTTCGCGAGTTAAATAACGACCTGTATGTTTAAATCAACTTCCCTACCCATACTCAAGCCTCGTATATTCGTCCAATGTCTGCTGTTCCAGTGAGTAGTAAATATCAGACTAGTTGAGGCTTGAGTATACACAGGATTATGGATTATAACAATGCGGGTTAATGAACTCACCAGTTATTCATTTTTTATAAGGTACACAGAAACTTGGTAACAATGCGTCATGAGTGAAGTGTGCAAGTAGGTGATTTTTCAGTTTACTGCAAATCTGGTTCCTTACTATCGTGTTTAGCTTGATGATTTTTTTTTTGTTTTACAGTATGTAACGTAATATATTTGCTTAAATTACCTCTATGTATGCGAATGAAGTTACTGCACCTTATTCCGAGCAATACTATATGTCCAACAGATGTGCTGTTTACCTGGTAAGGTGCTTCTTCAATTTCGATTGCATGTCCTCCAACAATACGATGAAAATCGGAGACATTCAGACCTACAAATTACATGTACATATCAACACCGTTTTCTTAAAATATATAAAAGAACAAAATATATTCATCGACTCCTTTGGAAAGGAAAGCACGAATATACGTTTTCGTACCTGTGGACATATTTGATTAGCACGTAGATTGTGTAATATATTCTAGATAAAATAATCTTTCTTTTTTTTTTAGTTTTGTAAAACAATTTTCCTTATCTAAACTATGTATATAATATAATGTGCATTTTAACTATGCGAACAGGTTGAAATAACTTTTTTGGCGCAGCGATAACAAATCAGTCACTAGTTACATAATAACTCATTATATTTATTAGTCATGCAAAGTGAAAAAGCAGGAGTAAGTACTAAAGAATTTTTCAACAAGTACCCAAATATATAGCTGTTTATGGCAAGTAACGCAGAAGCTTCAATGTTATTCTGTACTCAATGAACTAAAAATAAAATAGATTTAATGATTTAAATATACAAAAATAATGTATGTAGTACGAAACGAACTAAACGTATGATGCATATTATATACTTATAGATGTGTGTACTGTCGAATACAAAGTTTTCGATCTGAATTCCTTGAACTTTATGTATAAAATTCCAATGCACAGTTTATAAAAAAAATCATGGCACCTTCCTGCAGGAAATTACAATAGAAAATTAAAAACTAGTGTTTCATTGTATCTTATATAAGAGTGAAAAAGAAATACTTTATAAATGTTTGCAGAATATGTAACCACTGGCTGAATGCACTTGTCGTTCAGTATGTGTATGCCCGCTGTACTCGGGTTCCCTCTAGATCTATTAGAGCTACAGTTCTGCGATATAAAATTGTGAACAAAGTCTTGCAAATGTGCACTCTCTGAGTAAGCGACCGTGTCACGGGAGATTCTCGCATTTGCTAACGAAGGACAGTTTTAAGATAGTGAAAAAAAATTGTAGCCTAATACTGCAGCGTAATTCTGCAATAGGTTGTAGTGAATTTGTGACTTCTTTGTGTAAAATAAATACTTCCTTTATATATATATTTATTTATTTATTGTTAATGGAAGCGAGAAATATACAGTAATAATGTCTGGAAATTGTAGTTTTGTTTTAAGTGAAAAAATAACGGGAACAAGTAGATGCTTGAATGAATTTTACTAAAAACCACAATTGAGGAGTTGGCTGGGATAAAGGCGTTAGTAAGAAAATGGCATTGTGAGATGATTCGTTTTTTTTTACTTCACGTTTCTCTCACATTATTTTCTCGTAATATCAATGAGTAATATATATTTGCATTACACAAATTAACAGTAGTTACTATAAACAGAGTAAAAGATAAAACATTAATAATTAACGGCATAATGGTACCAGCACAGTTCAAGAAAAAAATTCATAACTTGGTGAAGAATTTAGACACCGGTATAAAAATTTGTAGGGGTCTTCTATAGATATAATCGAACAAGATGAATGGTTTGATTGAAGAAAGACCTTATCTTACTAAAGCCATTATTCCAGCAAACTCCTCAATTTGTTCTGTGGTATGCTGATAGCCTGTATTTATTTTGAAGTGAGCAGGTATCCACTGGTATTTGAATACTTGTTTCCATTTTGAAGAAGCATCTGTGCATTTGACGAATGATTTTTTTTTTTTTTTTCATGTTTCTACCAAAAGTATTTTTTTTGCTTCATATAATTATAGCTGTAGTCTAAGGTAGCTCAGATAATATGCCATACATATCTTCTTGTTGATTATTAAGCATGGTCTCTCATGATTGAACGGAAAGGTTAGCAAAACAGTGAGTGCTTTATTCTCGAATAGCTAGTTTTTTTTTGTCTGCATCCTGTAATGTTCATACACATCCCATTTTTTTTTTTATTTTTAGAGAATTTTAGCTACACATATTTGTTGGTTCTTGGATATATTACACATTTAGAGATATGGTATATGATGCTGAGCTAGTCTAATTAATTTTTTTTCTATTCTGTTAGGTTTTTTGCGTAAATACTTTCCTGTGATTACAGCCAATTTTCATAGTACAGTTACTGACTAAGTGTTGAATATCATTATTGGTTGCTCTCACAGTGTGATTGCTTACCAAAAGAAATATTTTTTACCAACGCAACGTCAAGTAGTGTGCCATATAATATATAGTAAGCCCGTCTAGCGGCATACTATAGTAAACGTACAACACGCTTAAGAGGCCTACGTACGGGATGCAATTGTCCGCGTTTGATGCGCGGAGACTGGCGTGCGATAACGTTCAGCTTGCCGCAGTCAACGGTAGCCACTTCGCTTCTGTTCGCTGCGCGTCAAACTGGCGTGCAGAGCTTAAGTGTTACGCTTTATTCTACGGGACATTAAGCTGACACAACGACGATTTTATTTGCTGTTTATTTGCATATTTCTAGTGTCCTGTTTTACGATGTTGAACGGTTTTTACGAACTTACAGCTGCCTTGAAAAAAAAGTACTGTTTTTAGCTGTTTTGTGGGTCGCCAGAATCATGTTATAATAAGCGATTTTTATTTTACAACAATAGGAACATATATTCAAAAAATTTGTTATTTTTGTACATAAACTTGTTGAAAATCTGTTCAGCGGTTTTGCGTGGTAGTTAATAAACGCGGTATGCTACAACACCATTCTGGCACCACGTGTATAAACCTCTTAAAAAATGATTAAATTGTTCGGGATAGGAGAAAGGCCACTGCGAATAATACACGTGTCTGTAACATGAACGCTATCTGCCGGTCTACAGACGCATACGTTAAAGTTTCTGACTTCCTGTAGCTAATCTAAGCGGCCGAAGTGTCAAAGTACTACTTCACTAAGGAAGACCATAGCTCTCTCACTAATTACCTCTTCACGTCTACGCGCATTCATATACGCAGACAAATACACAGCCCCTTAAGGGTGTTCAAGTGCAATAAAGTCATAATTTTACATTTATGTAAAGTAGTGTTACTTTTTAGACGATACTTGTGAGTGTAGTTTATTGTTACGAAACAATTTTCTCATAGCGATGCGTCAAAGTCAAAATTGGTATATTCTGCTGCCTTGCAAATAGTGAAAACCATTGGACGACTTGAAGTACACGCCCCCTGACGTCACCGCAGGGAAAAGTACTGTGGGAAACAAAGCTTGTTTACAAACATGCTGATTTGTTAGTTAGTAATTGCAGAAAGCAAAAATGTTGTACATTCATAAATTTGCACCAAGGGTAAAAAATATTAGTTTCAAAATCATGGTTAAGATACGTAAATACATAAGATTAATGTTTACCTGAAAAAACGGCAAATTCCAAACAAATAATCAATTTTCTTGACGTACATCTCATCCGGGACATGTGAAGCCAAACAGCTAAATGAAGGTTAAGTTCGGCTGCGGTATTCATGGAGATAGGAATTGTATCCCACACCTGACTGAAGCTCCGCCTCTTTTCAAGTCGTCCGACTTACGTACGTGAAATAATTCAGAGTGAAATAACATACTATGGACTACGTAACAGAACATTAGATAAAATCCCACGAACAGATAGTTATATCATTATATTAAGTATTTTTTTAATGTGCCATGATTTTTAACAGACTAAAGAGTACAAAATAATTTTTCCTACGAAAATAATTGTTACAAAAATTTTAGAAACATGGTGTTTATGTAGTTGATAAGTATGTGTAAAAAGTAGCTGTCGTTGAGAAAACTCACACAATATATCATATTATTTACGTTGCAATAAAATGGTAAGTGACCTTGGTGAACTATTCAAGCAATAGTATCCATTAGTTGCATGCGTCCTACATTTTTCTGTTATAATCTCACAAGTGTTTATATAGCAGAAATTGTTTTCGACATTACAATCCTTTTGGTATATTAACGTAGAATATTATAAAAATATTTTAATAGTAAAATAGTTGTTACGAAATTAATTACCTGTAACCACGTGCAAGATAAACAGGGTCAGCAGTGACTTCATAGTTGGTGAACTGCGTTTCGACGATTACAAAACGTATATGTACGGTTTTCAGTGTGTCAGCTGTAATGGCGGCTGCGCACTTTTAAATTTAATATTTATATCACTAAAGAAAGAAATAATATTTCTCAGACATCTTAGAAGTATAAGAAAATACTGCGGTATTACTTGCATTACTGTAGAGTCGCGTTTTCCGTATGTGTATAGAATATCATCCAATAAAATAGTGTCTCTCCTTTATCTCAACAAGTCTGCGTTAAAGCCTTTGCAACTCCACACTCTTGTAATTGATGCATGTTTTACAATCCAAGAAATGTCGTATATTAATGAGGCATACCTTTGGCTGATCGTTTTACTCCTTGAATGGGTAAGTAAAATGTAAACATGTGGAAATATTACGCTGACAACACGTGCGGTATGAGTGACTGTTCATACGTGCAGGCAGAATAATAATTTGGTTCACACTTGTATTTTATTTTAACTGTGGATTATGCCTTTGAGTCAGTTGTACACTGGAGGACATAATTACCTGATTGACTAGATTTTTAATAGAGTAGCCGGTATAAAACCTTTATCAAATTCAAGCACCGCTGTAAATTACAAAGCATGTACAATATATACACATTTCCTAAAACACGCGTAGCATTTGATATCTTAAATTAAACGTTGTAATTCACGTTTCGCTAAGCGAGGTATAATAAAATAATTTAGTGTTTTTTTCGCTATACCACGTAAGAAATTTTACGCAAATTCCTTGACAGTATTGTATTTGAAAATAATTAATTTACTTAATTTGTTTAAACGTTAATTGACAATTTAAACTCCGTGCATGCAAGAGTGATAGGGGTAACATTTGATGTATCGACGATACTGTGATAGTTGAAAGTAGAATGAATGTCTTATTATAGCAGGGGCAGAATAGAAATTTGCATTATAAGAAACTATTCTACGATTTTTTGGAAAGGTTTAATGAAAACCGCGGCTGGACTAGGGGTTTAACTATCTCGTCTCCTCCAAAAAAGTTTTAAGGTGTCAAATTTCTACCATTACGCCCACTTAAATCGATAAATGTTGATATATCCCAATATTTAATAAACATTTGTTAAATAAGTTTATTAAAATTGTTTTACATGTATGTTATTAAATACAAACGCTAACCACAGCCGATAATTTTTACGATATCCGTCTCACATTAAAACATTAGCAACATAACCAACGCTTATTATGGTAACAAATACATTGCTTTTACTTACGTACGCACTTGCCAAACTAAGTAACTGCTTTTCATTAAGTAATCTTACGTAAATACATGTCAGTTTATAAGTTAGAAGCTCACTAACTCGCTCCCAGTCTTTGACAATGAGCGTAAGCTACCATTGTGTGTGTTTGTATATATATGTATATATACACACACACACACATATATATATATATATATATATATATATATATATATATATATATATATATAATCGAGAAGTATTTAAAAAATAAGAAATTCATTTATCATATCACGTATTTTATTAAATGAAGATAAAAATACAACTATTGAGATGACTTTTTTCATTATATTTCTCTGTAAGTCGAAGAAAATACACGTAGTAAATGTGAAGTAAACATTAAATTGAAATATAATAATAAATATATTGGCAACAGAAAATAAAAGAATAAAATATTTTAGCAAAAAATAAAAATATTACCAGATGAATAGCTGCGAACAGTGATACTCACTCTCTAAATCGAACCATTGACAATATAAGCAATTTTATGTCCAACATATTCGTTTTCGGTGAGGGAGGCGGGGAGACGATAGTACTATTGCCCGTTCCTGATACAGTAACGCTTGAATTAGAAAATTTGTTACCAACTATTGAAATTTCTGTTGCCATATCTAATCAACTTTTTATTCAGTCGTGATCGGGCAACATATAAGGTTTGAATAAGCCTTTGGCCCTTCAAATAACACTAAGAGTTGTACTTGATCGCCTAAACGTGATATTTTCAGCCGGATTGGTGGGAAGGTGTGAGATTGCTGTAGTAGGAAGCAAACTTTCCTGTACTTAATACCCTCGAAACTCTTCTGGCGGAGTTTTTAAACGATATTTTGTGAGATATACACAATAAATAGAATAAAATCTTTTAGTTATTATTATGGCTGCTTATGACAAGGTTTAAAATACACCGGATGTTATTTAATGGATACACTATAGAAACACTTACCTTGGCACAGCACATATTTCGATGTGGCAAAAATTTATTTTAATATAAACTACAGCAAATTAGTTTCACTACAATTAAACAGTTTGTTATAATATTAAAGCTATAATAACAAAAACCATTGTGTTGTTACAGTCAGTCTTCTTTATGGTTAAGGTAATTTACTTCCTTTTTATAATAGGGTTATTTTTGTATTCAGTTCCTTGTTACAAGGAAAGTATCATTGTAATAAACAAATATTTACACGTTGTACATCTGAAGTATAAGTTTCGGGTTTTAATTTTCAGCAAAACATGATTTATTTATTTTAAGGTAAACAACCTGAAATAAATTTTGCCTTTGTTTTAGCTAACATTTTTACTGAGTACACAAGTCTGGAACTGCCCTATTGTTATTTGACAATGGAGAAGGCGGTAGCGGTATTGAACAAGTGTGAGGCATTTTTGTTCGAACGACATCAAACTAGTACTGCGGGAACCTTAATTTCTTTTCGTATGTATATACTTTGATTGTGCAAAAAAAAACCTTTGTACTTAAACAACAGCAACTTAATTACTTTAGACAACACTAAAATCTTGCTGGAAAACTAATTTCATACATCACGGCCGCCTCTATAACGCACTGGTTGCCTAGATGTCAGGTGGTTACACTAACCAGATTAATCAACCGTAATTGTTTACTCGAAAAAGGCGCGAGTCATACCAAATTCGGAAAATGTAATACTTTTTTTTTCATTTAAACGGATATTGATATTCTGTACTCAGGTATTTATATTTTTCATGTAACATACTTTTTTTAAAACTTTCCTTACATTAAAGAGGTAACACCATATTCCAAAATAATTTGGATTGGGGTAGAAGACTGAAATTTTAATGTTTATTCCAATTTTAACTACTTAGTGGTAATACAGTAGTTTAGGTACTGCAATCAGTTTTTGGCACACAAATGGTTTCTAAAACAGGAGACAAACTTCGGAAGTGATTCTTGACAAAATTAATGTTTTAGGTATATAAGACCCTTTGTACGTTACCATAATATTAAAATAAAATTAGAACTTTGAAAATCTAATTTGTAAACATTAATATCCCGACAAACTGAAAACTGATCGACGCCAAAAGGAAAAACCCGAAATTTGTTTCCTGTTAATGTGGCTGAAAAACAGATAGCAAAAGCCGCATGATACCATTAGGAAATACGACGCGAGTAACAAAAAGGGTCTTCTGGTAGTAATTGTCTTGGACGCATTGTTTTCCTGCAAAACGCACATGAAGCCTTGGACGTGGTGTAAAGAGCCTTGAATGTAGGCAATTCTGCGTACATGAAAATTTTATCCCACTATGTCACTCAAGACAATGGTGGACATTAACTGTAAAAATCATGTACAGTTCCTTAAATAGCACACGTATTCTTTAACCAACACTTTCTTCCTGGTTGAATTCGTGTCTGTGTTTTTTTTTTTTTTTTTTTAGAAGGAAAATGGTGAGACGTATGCAAGTGAAAAACTATCTAGTCGGTACAACGCTCATAGCTAGATATTTAAACAATTTGTGTAATCTGATACTACCTTAAAGTAGAGGTGAGCCGATAAGATTTTCAGGCACTGTCCGATATTGCCTTTTCAAACTTACTGATATTTCCGATACAAACTAACCGATATTGTTGATACAAACTTACCGATATTGTTGATACAAACTTACCGATATTGCCGATACAAAAATACCGATAATGTTGATAGCATTACGAATACTGCCTTGAGAAGAAAAATGACCATTTAAGCATAATTAAACCAAATATATTTAAAGTAATTTGCGAAAGGAAATAGTAACGTTATTAGTTTTAAATTGTTACATCCTTAGACTTAACTGTTAAGATGAATAAGAATGTAGGGACCGCAAACTAGTTATTGACTTAAATATATGCCGGCCTTTGATAAAGGACATGGTATATTTTTTTCCATGAAGTCATATACGCCATAGAATTTTTGTTTAAGACTGACATCAGAGTTAGGTGAACGAGAAGCCACCAAGAAATCTGAAATGTGTGAAGTGCTCGCAGGTGTAGCATCGCTATCCGCATTTCCTCTGTCAGAAAAATGTGCTGAAAGATGTGCATCATGAATAGGGAGACATATAAGTAAGTTTGAGCTGTTCTAATTCAGTTGGTCCGAACAATCGAGGTGTCACTTAAAGTAAGCAAATGATTGCAAATACTGCGAACAGACTTGCATACTTGCGTGTTGCTTATGGTTAGAGTCACAGATGTTTACAACAAATTGTTTATGGCACAGCTGTTACTTAACTTTGCTTCGTGGTCACTGCTTGGCTCTTTTTCACTCTTAGCGTCATGGTGTTCTATCTGCAAATCACAGATGCGTGATCTCGCAATAAATCTCGCTCCGTTACTCTTATTGGCATCGTCACATACGTGGCCCCTCACAAAATATACACGCTGCAAATATCCATGGAACAGATGTCGCAGACACGCACGTGAGGCAATTAAATATATTGATAAGCAATTATTTTCCCAAAAATTATTTTAACACGTCCGTACCCCAACCTAACACTGCCACTTTACTACCTCAACAGAAAACTTACAAAAAAATGACCAACGTAGCCAGTAGAATAATAAAGTAATATGCGACACGTAATCAAATTTACAAGTTTACATAGCCATTTTTTATTCGTTATTGTATTGTTAGACTGACTAAATGAAAATAATTTTTGAGGTAATCTTCCATATGAAATATTATTATTAAATACGATGTGTGTTACGCTGATAAAATATACTTTTCACACCGCAAGCTTGCATATAGACGGTGGTAATAATAATCACATGCAAGTGGTAGCTATTTGTTAAACGTTTTGCAAACAACCGTGAGTTACGTAAATAATTTTGATTTAAAAATATCCGCAGTCATTAAATTTAGTAAAAACCAATAGAAAACCGTGGTTAAAATCGAAAAGCGCTATAAGCCTGCTATGGTTGAAACCGGCATCATATCTGTTATAATATTGGGGATTTAAACATGAAGTGCGCACAGTTATGGTAGTGACGATATCGGACAGTACATTTGTAATCAAACGTGATTTTTAAAATGCAGCAACACTACAAATCTCACATATAAGTGTATCGATTTAACGTCAGTAGTGATACGTCGACATCTTTATGTATTCTCTATCCCTCAACCCTAGTGTTGTATATATTCGATCTTCGAAGCAGATTTCTTGCATATCAGGTACCACTCAAGCATGTAGAACAATGCCACATGTGTCCAACATGTAACAAACCACTGGGCAATAAAGCACACCATAACAGTTTATCGTACTAAATATTTTTATTTGTAATCTAATGTGAATACTTGCTCGTTAATTATAACGTCAGTTTTCATGTTAAACTCCACCTTAAACTAAAATGTGTTCACTGACGATGTTTATTATACTGACATTTATTACAGTACATGCCTACAAACCACCTATTCTAACGTGAATCTTAACACATATACGAGAAGAGACTACCCCACCTATCTTCATCGTTGTACATTACATTTGTTATGATACGGATATGCAAATGTTAAGTGTAGTGCTCGTTCATAACTGAACAGTTTAATGTACATTTTATAATAGTCTGATTGTTTCACCTACAATCTTCAAATAACTGTCCTTCAAAACACACCCGCACACACAAACACAGCGAAAATTTAAAGTGTTGGTTACGATTACGTAGCTAGTTGACGTATGGTACATAATATTTACAGAGCATGTCCTTCATCATCTGTGCGGCGCGGCTGGGTAAAACAAACACTCATGTACGAAGTATTGCCTACACACTAGGCTCTTTATTCTTTTTAGAACGATGCCACGAACACAAAAACTCTTGAACTGTACATTTAGAAGCTATTTCCAAAACAAAACATTTTTCTAGAATATATTATTGCAGTGAAGTGCTCTTTATCGATATGAAGTATTGTGATTGTTTTATATGTTGGGGTGGAATTCTTTGGGTGGAAAGGGGGACGGGGGTTTGTAAGCAGAATGTCTGGAGGGGATACAAGGAAAAAGAAAGCGCGGGCTCTCATAAAAATGCCAGATATGTAATACTGGTTGCAATACCGCGACCAGCACTTTATCATTCCACCTTCTTCCACCCCCTCCGTGTTTTCCATTCGATATTTCACCCCAGCCATTGTGTATTCATGTGCCAAGAGTTGCCGTCCGCACTCGTTGTGTCGCCTTCCAGATCCCCCTTACATCCGGACTCCCCGCACCCCTAACCATATCTGAAAAACTCCTACCCCTGCGTGCAACCATTCCTCGCGATGACAAAACAAGTAAGCCCACCACCGCAGCATCGGGAATCCATCTTGGATAGCATAGGACGCACGGCTTTGCAGATATTGCCGAACGTTATTTTTCTCTTTCGCCTTTTCTGTACAACCGAACTCTCCCGTTCCCTTTTTTTTTTCCCAATAACCCTTAATTCTACTATTCTACAGCCAGAAAAACAGGGGATTACATTTTTAAAATTTTTATTTGCTTTGAAACACAGAATCATACATTTTTAAGTACGAAATAATAACTTCTTGGACGACTTGTATTGAAGTCTACAAGAATTATAAGATCGCAATGTCTTATATTCTGAAGGACCTAGTAAACATTGCTAATTTTACACTCTATGAAAGACAAACATATGGATTTCTAATACATAAATACATTTGAAATCTTATTTGTTAACAAATATTGCTAATATTTCACTCTAAGAAAGACAAACTTATGCAAATCGTATACAAAAATACGTTTTAGATCTTGTAATTGATTATTTTACTTATTTATGTATATATATATATATATGTATATACGCGTTCTTGTACATAATCATTACTTTATTTGAATGTAGGCACCAAGTCTTCCACAATACCACAGCTGAAACTCACAATAATGTAATCGAAATAGTGTTGGTAGTAAAAAATGTAATTTATTTCAATGACAAAGAAAATGTAATGTATAATCATATTTGACCTGATGAAAACTTG